>CM031595.1:180897484-180909727 GCA_018398815.1 Conus ventricosus
CCCCCCGGGGGGGGGGGGGGGAAAAACCTTGCTTGGTTTTGGCTTCCGTCCGCCCCTGTCACACCCCCGGACTTTTATCCTTCACCACCGTCTTTTTTTTGTGTGAAAGGGAAACAGTTTTATTTCGCGAGCTGCTACCATTTTTGTCGTTCGTCCCGTGGTTGGAGATTTGTGTTATTTGAAATGTGGCTATAAAATGTGACAATTATGCCATTGAATTATTATTTGCAAATGTGGTGGCAGTTATAAAGCGATGGTCGCTGTGTTGGTTATTTCCTAAGAAAGGCAAATGTTAAACGTGAGTGAGAGAAGGGTGAAGATAATTCTAATTTGTTTTATAACCTGTTGATTTAATGCAGTCTTTACCTGCATCGTGTGAGAAGACCCTAATGAACATTCCTGATTCGATGGGTTTTACTGTGTTATGCTCAGGTCTGTGTTGAGCTGGGATTATTGGTGCATTTAGTAGACTTCCCCTCGCCCATCATGCGAGTGGCTGTTAAGATTTAACAGCATGGGTCAGACTGTACGACAGCGGGGTTCCAGTACCCTTCCTCCTTCCTTCTCCTTCCCTCCCTTTCTTCTCTCCTCCCAGCTACGTTCCCCCCCCCCCCCCCCCTCCCGGGGGCTTCACCCGGAGTCTGGACTGGATGGTGCCACGTGCTGGTTGAGGCCACGCTCTGGCTGGGACCGCGGACTGGATGGTGCCACGTGCTGGTTGAGGCCACGCTCTGGCTGGGACCATGGACTGGATGGTGCCACGTGCTGGTTGAGGCCACGCTCTGGCTGGGACCGCGGACTGGATGGTGCCACGCGCTGGTCGAGGCCACGCTCTGGTCGGGACCGCGGACTGGTAGAGGAGCCCGCCGTCTTGACTGGCCGGCCCTGACCCCTGTCCAGGACCTCCAGTAACAGCGCCACGTTCCCCCCCCCCCCCCCTCCGGGACGCGCTCTTCACTGCCTGCTTGTGTGTCGAGGGTGTCGGCTTTGAGCGACTCCCTTCAAGAACCAATCCGGTTCGGAGCACCTAGTGCGACAGGGTGCTCCCAGTAGACTTGACGGAGGCAGGGTGTGGAGGCACTCCAGGGTGTGGGAAGGGATGGATGCTGGAAATGTTTCTTTATAATTGTGTATATGTCATATGTGCTGGAATGCTGTAATTGTGATTGTGTACGTCGTATGGTGAAATGTTTATTTATAATCGTGCATGTTGTGTGTGTTGGAGTGCTTGATTGTGATTGTACATGTTGTGTGCGTTGGAATGCTTGATTGTGATTGTGCATGTTGTGAGTGTTGGAATGCTTATTTATTATTGTGTGTGTTGTGAATAAATGGGGTGTTGTATCGTAATCTTTATTGTGTGGTCTCTTGCGGGGCGTGTGAGGTCAGTCACTCCCTTCACTCCCACCTAGACCGATCCTGTCAGGGCAGACCTCCAGGGGTTCGGTCTTGACATCGAGTCATCGTTCACTGCCACTCGATCAACGGTGCTTGTAGACCTCTCGACGCCCTACTTCAAGGGGAAAGTATGGGCAGTGGCTTTGAAGCAGCCGGCGTACCCCCTCCTCATAGGGAACACTGTCTGCAGGGAGGATGGTGGGAGCTTCTCCATATCCACTGAGTTACCTCCAGAGGTGTTCGTCGCCGCCACCACTCGGGCGCAGGCAGAGAGAGAAAAGAGAGTCTTAAAGCCCTTGTTAAAGCCCGTGCCTTCACACGACCAGGTCAGTTTAGAACCTTCAGCGATCAAGGGACTACAAAGTAAAGACCCCACACTGAACAAGGTAAGACAGCTCGTGGGAAGTCTACTCGAGAGCGGCCTAATGGAAAGGTCAAGTTTGTCCAGAAAAAGGGGACTTCTGCACAGGCAGTTTCTCTTCAGCCACCACTACAGTCACCCAGTTGGTCGTACCAGAAGCACTTCGGCAGACAGTGTTGCGTCTGGGGCATGACCCGCCCATGGCCGGGCACCTGGGAACAAGACGCACTCTAGAGCGGATTCAGCAAGCCTTCTATTGGCCTGGGATGACTCGGGATGTGGGAGATTCTGTCGAACCTGTGACATCTGTCAGAGAACCACGCCCAAGGGACGGCATACCAAGGTGCCTCTAGGCACAGTTCCTTTGGTAGGAACTCCCTTCGAAAAGGTCGGTGTGGACCTTATCGGCCCCATTGTTCCAGCGTCAGATCGTGGACACCGCTTCGTATTGGTTATGGTCGACTATGCCACAGGGTATCCCGAGGCCACACCCCTCAAGAAAATAGATTCCGCAACCGTAGCTGAAGCCCTAGGGGAAATGTGGACAAGGACAGGTGTGCCAGGGAGTGTCCTATGGGATCAAGGAACTCAGTTTCTATCTGACGTGATGAATGAGGTGTCCCGGGTTGCTGCAAATCCACAGGGAGACAACTACACCGTACCATGCACAGGCAAACGGGCTAGTGGAACGCTTCAATGGGACCCTCAAACAAATGATTAAGAAACTTGCTCAAGAACAACCCCGTGATTGGGACAGATTCCTGCCCGGCGTTTTATTTGCTTACAGAGAAGTGCCCCAAGAGAGTATGGGATTTCTCTCCTTCGAGCTACTCTATGGGAGGACAGTGAAAGGCCCCAGGGCAGTGCTACGTCAGCAGTGGACCCAGGAACAGGCCAATCAAGAGCTGCGGACTCAAGCTGAGTATGTGCTGGATCTGAAAGAGAGGCTTGCAGCTACATGCAAACTAGCACCCAAAATCTGACCCATGCTCAGAAACGGTATAAGCAGTACTACGACCAGAAGGCCAGGCAAAAATGGTTTGAACCAGACGATGAAGTGCTTGCTTCTTCTACCCCTGCACCACAATAAACTGCAGTTGTCCTGGCAGGGACCTTTCAGAATCTTGAGGAGAGTTAGGGACTGGGACTATGTTGTCCTCATCAAAGGGAAAGAAAACTCGTACATGCCAACCTCCTCAAGAGGTATGAAAGAAGGGAGTCATGCAACGCTGGATTTACGCCTGTGGTAATAGAAGAAAATAGGGAAACTTCGCCCTTGAGCTCTGACATACCATGTGTGGCGACTCAGCCCAGTGAAACATGGAAAGACGTTCAAGTTGCGCAAGACCTACCTGAGGAGCATCAAGCTGCAGCAAGAATGTTGTGCCAAGAATATGCCGATGTTTTGACTGACATACCACTACGTTGCAAACCTGGAAATTTTTACTCTGGTTCTCACTCAGCAGGAACCCATTCGAGTAAAACAGTACCCACTACCCCTGTCGCAATCCGCTGCCATCAAGGCTGAAATTCAGGACATGTTGCGAATGAATGTCATCGAGCGTTGCAGTTCCCCTTATTCCTCGCCTATTCTACTGGTCAAGAAACCCTGATGGCCGAAATGAAATTTTGCGTGGACTTCCGAAGGTTAAATCGAGTTCTCAATTCGATGCAGAGCCGATGCCAGACATGGGAAAGATCTTCTCTCAGTTGGCCAAGGCCCAGTACTTCAGCAAACTGGACTTGGCAAAAGGATATTGGCAAATCCCAATGGATCCTGCCGACAGGGAGAAAACTGCATTTACTACGCCTGAGGGTCAGTTTCAGTTCAAGTTATGCCGTTTGGACTCAAGACTGCAGGTGCAGTGTTTAGCCGTATCATGCGGCTCATGTTACACCCACTGGAAATGAATGAAGCTCATAACTTCATCGATGATCTACTTTGGCAACTGTAACATGGGAGGAACATCTGCGCTTGCTCAGGAAACATCTTCCATCGTCTCCTGAGGTGCAACTCGCCGCACGCCCTACCAAGTGCAGGATAGGGAGTCAGAGGTGCCGTTTTTGGGACATGTTGTTGGCAAGGGGTACCTTCTGCCAGAGCCCGACAAGGTGGGAAGAATCGAGGACGCTCAGCCACCCAAGACTAAGAAGGAGCTCCGTTCTTTCCCTGGGCCTGGTCGGATATTACCGAAAGTTTGTACCTCACTTTGCAGAGACAGCAAAGCCCCTTACCGACAAAACCTCTGCTCGAAAGCCTGAGAATCTGGATTTGGAAGGAGGAAGACGTGAAGGCTTTCAGGGAGCTGAAGGACGCTATATCCAGACAGCCAGTGCTGCAACTTGCAGACCCCGACGCCACTTTCGTGCTTCGCACAGATGCGTCCAGAATTGGGCTCGGGGCTGCTCTACTCCAAGACCAAGGTCGAGGTCTGCTTCCCATAACCTATGCCAGCAAGAAGTTAACGGGAGCAGAATTAAACTACCACACCATCGAGTTGGAGTGTTCTGGCCGTGGTGTGGGCCGTCCGCTGCTTCTATCCGTATCTCTACGGCAAGGAATTCATTCTAGAGTCTGACCACCATCCCTTGCCTCCCTGCACAAAATTCGTCCAGTAAGTCGTCGACTGATGGGTTGGGCGGTCCGAGCTTCAAAGTCATGCCTTCAGGTTCCGACATATTCCTGGAAAGGACAATGTGGAGGCAGACTTCATGAGTCGAATGCATTGAAGATTCTTCCCCTGCACTCTGAAACTTACCAAGGTTTCACCCAGTTTCATTTATGTTAGTTTGACCTCTCTGCATGCTTATAACCAGCGGTGCTGGAAGGCTGCAGGGGACTGTGCCTCGGTGGCACAGGCCTTTTGGGTGGGGGGTGTTGTCACGGACGGACAGCCTCCACCCTGCTGTTAATGTAGTTTGTCAGTTTATTACCTTTTTTTATGTGTGTGTAAAAGAGGGATGGGCAGCTGTGTGCTGTCAACTTTTCGGAGAAAAGTCTAAAACCCCTCCGTGCGGTTTGCGTGCATCCTTTTGCACCGCATGAATATTGCTTTTTGTGAGATACCCGTATAGTTGTGAAAACCCGTGGAGAGCTCACTGAGTCATTGGAAGTTATTCCCCCTTTTATCGGCAGCTGGCGTTTGGGAAAATTCTTATTTTTTACTCGGATTGGAGCCACGAGTGGAGAGACCACGTTCTCTTTGGCGAGGCATTTTATACCCGTGACGAGGCCACTTGTCTGCCTGACGGTGGTATCTTAGGGTGAGACAGAGGAATCCCTATTCCTGCCCACCAAGTCTTCATCTTAACCCTCTTCGCTGGGGGTGACCAGCTGTCGGCCATCCCCTGGTGAAGGGCTGCTGGTGCTGTTGGCTCCGAGGTTCCGGACAGTCTTGTCGCTGAGGATTAGCCTGCCGGGCCCACTTTTTCCCCTCCTTTCCACCCGCCGTTCTGGTGAGTTATTTTCGTGCTTCTTGGTTCTCATGTCGCATTCCACAGTGGTATCGGTTGTAAATTATAAAAATAATATTTTCATTCAAAATCTGTCGTTTTTGGTACTGTGCTGGGGCAGTACTACAGGTGTGGAGAATTATTGTGGTTTCAGGCGCGCTGCGAGCGTTAGCCTGATTTATAAATATGGAAGAGCAAGTTTAAAATTTTATTCTAAATGCGCTACGCTGAAGCGGTGAATTTTTCTTGTCAGCGATTTGGTCAGACACAGCAGAGCGCGCCGCGCACGCTTGTTTTCCATTTTGGCTGAATCATTCTTTATTTGTGTGTACTCCGTCAGAGGTAGGGGTGTGCTTGTTTAGTTCTATATATTTTTCATGTAAAGGAAAAAATAAAAGGACAAAACCTTCAGGCCGGACGCGGTGTGGATTGAGTTACCGCGCGACTCACTTGGGGTCGGGAAGCGAGCGTTACCTTCGCGGCGCCCTGGTTGGTTCCGCTCCGCCTGTTTGTCTATTTGTTTATGTATTGTTTTATTTTGTTTATCATTTATTTTTACTATTGTATTTCCTTTAATGTGAATGTGGTATGGGTGTGTTGTTGTAATTTTATTCTCAAGTCAACACGTCATCTGACTTGTTTTCCTTGTCAGTTTTTTTTATATACCTGAGGCCTTCAGATTGAAGGGGTAGTATATATTATGACAAAAAATAGTTTTATCAGGTAAACGAAATTTGTGTTGTTTTTTTTAATCATTAGAGAGAAGAAAAAAAAATAATAACAATAATGAAATGTGAAGTAAATTAAACTAGGTTCAGTCTTGCGGGTGTAGCCCATTTCGCCAGGTAATAGCCTGCACCTACACCATATTTCAGCTGTACCTAGAATGTATCCTAATGCCCCTTTTATAGGGCGGGGGGTTTGTTTCTTGTTTTCCGTTGGTTGACGGGGGTGCCGGGCCAGACGCCGTCTGGATATACATTCCGAGAGCTGTATGAAGAGGAGCCGGACGCTGACCGTGGTGCTAAGAGCGAGGCCAGAACGCCCTTCCTGAGTAATCAGCTTCTTTGGGATGCACCAGTGTTCCCCTGCTCGGACATGAAAAGACTTTAAGCTAAGTTTATTTTAGCTGTGTATGGGTGGTGTTGGTGATGCCTGGCGTGTGGGAGACAATTTTGTTTGGCCGTGATGTTTGTGAGGGTATATGTGTGAATATATTAAGTGTTCATGAATTGTATAATGTGTGCGATATGTTGATGAATATGCTTGTGTGGCTGGGATAGACCCTGTTCGTCCTTCATTTAATTGTTTCTCCCCTGTCCCCTCTTCTTTCTTTATTTTGGGATAGATTAGTGGTTGTTTAAATTTAGTTGTTCCCTGGGCCAAGGTGTGGGTCTTTTGTTGGGTTATTTTGTCCATTAAGTAGATATTTTCTTTTAGGTGGCTGTCATCTTCTATTTTCCTTTTCCAATTTATCTCTCTATCCTCCCTCTTCTTGATAGTCGTCCCTCCTCCGCTAGGTGTGAATGAGATATTTTCATTAATTTAATAATTGCTTATTTGGTTTACTGTTTTCCACGAGTGGTTTGAGTGTGTGGTCGGTGAGTGTTGTGCCCTGCCTGTCCCTCTCTCCTCTTCCCATCTCACATCCTTTATACGTGGACCTTGACCGCGACAGTGCGTGTGTTCCTCGTGAGATGTATCAGCCACTCATGTGCTTTGCAATCCAGTTGTGGAACTTGGACACCTTGGCGTAGCAGGTGGGATAGCCCACGTGGCCACAAGGTTTTCCGTGCGAGGTGATCCCTGCCAACTTCCAGCCTTTACAGTAACACAGCAGTGGACCACCTGAGTCTCCCTGCACATCATCATCATCATCGTCATCAACATCGTCATCAACATCATTATCATTATCATCTTTCATCATCATCATCATCATCATCAGCATCATCATCATCATCATCATCATCATCTCATCATCAATCATCATCGTCGTCGTCGTCGTCGGGCGGAGAGAGAGAGAGAGAGAGAGAGAGAGGGAGAGAGAGAGAGAGCGAACAAAGTTTTATTTCACCAGGGTAATGAGATCAGCAATACAAATCCTTTTTTCCACCCTGCTCTGGGGAAAAAGAAAAGAAAACGAATTAAAGATCAAATTAATGCAAATACATATAAAAGGAACAAACGACAACAAGATCTTGCACAGTTTAGTAGAAATAGCTATTGTCCGCACCATTGACAAACAAACGCAATGAAAAACGTGTGAACATAGCGTACAAGGAGTAGGAAAGGGGAAAGGAATCGCGTATTGGGCAAGGAGTAGGTTGGGGGTGAATAGTAAAGGTAGCATACAATATACCTCAAAAGGACATTAACATGGGGAAAAAAGTACACCCCCCACACCACACACTATACGTATTGTAAGATAATAAACTAGAGTTGCTTGATAAAGATGAAATGTTTATGTAGATGCTGTTAATGTATTATTTTTTTCTTGTTGAAATAATGAATGTTTATATGCTGAATTAAAGGAACCAATGCTACCCTTTGTTATGGGTTTTCTGGCAGAGAGTTCCAAAGCGTTCCACCTGAGTAAACAAGACTAGTTTTGAATAGATCAATTCTGGATATCGAATTAGTATTATTTGTGTATCTTGACTGATTTAACGGAAATTTAGCAGTTAATGTTGAAGGTGAAAAATCGTTCATAACTCTATGCATCAATATTGCTTATTGTACTGAAGTGTATATGTTGAAGGTAGAATATTTGGATTGATGTGGTCTTTTGGTGTTAACGTGTGTGTGTGTGTGTGTGTGTGTGTGTGTGTGTGTGCGTGTGTGCGTGGTGTGCGTGTGTGTGTGTGTGTGTGTGAAGTTTTCTCTTCTTCGTTATCAATTCGTTCATTCTTATTTCTTGATTCAATGTTTATTTTTTTTACTCAGTTATTTAAATTAAGGTATGCGTTAACGTTGATGGAGAAACATCTCATCCACATGCTCACTCATTTTGGGAGATACGTATGTTTCTTCAAATTTATTTGTAAGCTGTAATGACCAGTCATGCTTAGGAACGTTAGTCCTTAGCGGGGCAAGGCCTGATCAAAAAAGCATGTGTTGGCTTGTTTGTTACGCTTGGAATAAAAAACAATTATCATTTTTATTCTTGTCATTACAGTCATTTGTTTTATCATTATTGCTATTGTCATCGTCCTTATTATCATTTATGTTAATATTAAAATCATTATTTTTTTAAAATTATTATTAGTGTAGTACTAGTAGTAGTAGTATTGTTATTGTTATTTTATTATTATTATAACTATTATTATTATCATTATTATCACTATCAGTGTCAGTATTCTCATCATCATTACTATTATCATTATGCTCTCTCTCATACATACAGAAACGTTGCTGTCATTATTAACTAGATATTCAATCTAATACTTTGCATTGTACTGGTAGATATGTATTTACAGGGTGTGGTGATTATCGTTTGTAACTGTATTTTGACTGAGGCCCGATCAGTATGGGCCAATGGCCTTCTGATTAAAGAATTCATTCATTCATTCATTCATTCATTATTCATTCATCATTCATTATTCATTCATTCATTCATTCATTCTGATACAGACAGACACAACCAGTGGGGGGAACGACCAAGCTCACCTGACAGCTCTCCTTCCCCTCTCCACCCCACACAGCTGATCAGGGCCAAAGTTAAAGTAGTTTTCTTCGCAGGTGGAGTCTTTGGCGGCAGGGATATTGATCTGCAGGGGCACTGGGCTGCTAAGGCCTGTCACCATCACCACAACATTGTCAACACCACTGTCACCATCACCACAACACTGTCAACACCACTGTCACCATCACCACAACACTGTCAACACCACTGTCACAATCACCACAAACATTGTCAACACGACTGTCACCATCACCACAACATTGTCAACACGACTGTCACCATCACCACAACATTGTCAACACGACTGTCACCATCACCACAACATTGTCAACACGACTGTCACCATCACCACAACATTGTCAACACGACTGTCACCATCACCACAACATTGTCAACACGACTGTCACCATCACCACAACATTGTCAACACGACTGTCACCATCACCACAACATTGTCACACCACTGTCACCATCACCACAACATTGTCAACACCACTGTCGTCATCACCACAACACTGTCAACACGACTGTCACCATCACCACAACATTGTCAACACCACTGTCACCATCACCACAACATTGTCAACACGACTGTCACCATCACCACAACATTGTCACACGACTGTCACCATCACCACAACATTGTCAACACGACTGTCACCATCACCACAATTGTCAACACGACTGTCACATCACCACAACATTGTCAACACGACTGTCACCATCACCACAACATTGTCAACACGACTGTCACCATCACCACAACATTGTCAACACGACTGTCACCATCACCACAACATTGTCAACACGACTGTCACCATCACCACAACATTGTCAACACGACTGTCACCATCACCACAACATTGTCAACACGACTGTCACCATCACCACAACATTGTCAACACGACTGTCACCATCACCACAACATTGTCAACACGACTGTCACCTTTCACCACAACATTGTCAACACGACTGTCACCATCACCCACAACATTTGTCAACACGACTGTCACCATCACCACAACATTGTCAACACGACTGTCACCATCACCACAACATTGTCAACACGACTGTCACCATCACCACAACATTGTCAACACGACTGTCACCATCACCACAACATTGTCAACACGACTGTCACCATCACCACAAACATTGTCAACACGACTGTCACCATCACCACAACATTGTCAACACCACTGTCACCATCACACAACACTGTCAACACCACTGTCACCATCACTACAACACTGTCAACACCACTGTCACCATCACCACAACACTGTCAACACCACGGTCACCATCACTACAACACTGTCAACACCACTGTCACCATTACTACAACACTGTCATCACCACTGTCACCATCACTGCAACACTGTCAACACCACTGTCACCATACAACAATGTCAACACAACAGTCACCATCACCACAACACAGTCAACACACTGTCACCATACAACACTGTCAACACCACAGTCACCATCACCACAACACTGTCAACACCACTGTCACCATTACAACACTGTCAAGACCACTGTCACCATCACTGCAACACTGTCAACACCACTGTCACCATCACCACAACACTGTCACACCACTGTCACCAGTACCACAACACTGTCAACACCATTGTCACCATCACCACAACATTGTCAACACGACTGTCACCATCACCACAACACTGTCAACACCACTGTCACCATCACCACAACACTGTCAATACGACTGTCACCATCACCACACCACTGTCAACACCACTGCCACCATCACCACAACACTGTCAACACCACTGTCACCATCACTACAACACTGTCAACACCACTGTCACCATCACAACACTGTCAACAGCACTGTCACCATCACAACACTGCCAACACCACTGTCACCATCACCACAACACTGTCAACACCACTGTCACCATCACCACAACACTGTCAACACGACTGTCGTCATCACCTCAACACTGTCAACACGACTGTCACCATCACTGCAACACTGTCAACAGCACTGTCACCATCACAACACTGCCAACACCACTGTCACCATCACAACACTGCCAACACCACTGTCACCATCACCACAACACTGTCAACACCACTGTCACCATCACCACAACACTGTCAACACCACTGTCACCATCACCACAACACTGTCAATACCACTGTCACCATCACCACAACACTGTCAACACCACTGTCACCATCACAACAACACTGTCAACACGACTGTCACCATCACCACAACACCGTCAACAGCACTGTCACCATCACAACAGTGTCAACACCACTGTCACCATCACCACAACACTGTCAACACCACTGTCACCATCACAACAGTGTCAACACGACTGTCACAATCACTGCAACACTGTCAGCACGACTGTCACCGTCCCATAACACTGTCACACGACTGTCACCAGTACCACAACACTGTCAACACGACTGTCACCATCACAACACTGTCAACACGACTGTCACCATCACCACAACACTGTCAGGACCACTGTCACCATCACCACAACACTGTCAACACCACTGTCACCATCACCACAACACTGTCAACACCACTGTCACCATCACCACAACACTGTCAACACCACTGTCACCATCACTACAACACTGTCAACACCACTGTCACCATCCCACAACACTGTCAACACGACTGTCACCACACAAACGCTGACAACTGACAGTATGTGTGAAGGTGCTCAAGGGTGCTATTTTCGAAACAATTACAGAGACTGGTAGTGTTTGGTATGCTGTATCTGCATTATTTAGTTATTGTTTATTTGTCAGCAAACCTACTGGGCCTTTTCTGGTTCATTGTCTGTCTTTCATTCTGTTCCAGATATTGGTTTGAGGAGACAGAAGCCCTTAGCTAAATTACTTCTTTGTTGTCTTTAGGTAGTGTCTGGATAAGATTATCTACTTCAGTTGTTCTCCTGAGAAACCCCCTTGTGTGACCTGAGTCCATGACAGTGGTGACCCCAGTTTGTATGCGTGAGAGTGAGTCAGAACACGCGCTGTCACACTGTTACTTTTGCACACATGCATTCATGACAGCATTTACTCCATACGCACACGCAATCTTTCCAATCAACCAAAAGGCGCACTACCGATGTTTTTCTTCTCCCCCTCTCTTCAGGGAAAAAAACTTTACTAAATCACATCAAACAATTTGTAAACAGATTTATATATGTATCTCTCTTTACACTGAGAGATAAACTAAGTGATCCAAGTTTCTATCAAGTCATGGCCTTCAAACAACATTGGCCTAAGATCCAGACCAGGAGAATAAATAATTCTTTCACTCCTTAATATAATAATAAAATGGGGTTTTTTTGCG
>CM031595.1:180910727-180928227 GCA_018398815.1 Conus ventricosus
CACACACACACACACACACACACACACACGCACACACACACACACACACACACGCACACACACACACACACACACACACAGACACACACGCACGCACATTGCCACGAGTTGATTCAACCCCCACTATCCAGCCACCGTTATCCCCTGCCCTCTCTCCCTCTCTCTCTCTCTCTCTGTTTCTCTGTCTCTCTGTCTGTCTGTCTCCCTTCGTTGTTGTTTTTCTGTTGCTGTTCTCAGTGTTGACAGTAGTCTGTAGGTTTTCTGAATGTTGACTGTAGACTCTAGGTGTTCTGAATGTTGACTGTAGACTCTAGGTGTTCTGAATGTTGACTGTAGACTCCAGGTGTTCTGAATGTTGACTGTAGACTGTAGTGTTCTGAATGTTGACTGTAGACTGTAGGTGTTCTGAATGTTGACAACATACTGTAGGTGTTTTGAATGTTGACAGTAGACAGTAGGTGTTTTGAATGTTGACAATAGACTCTAGGCGTTCTGAATGTTGACAACAGACTGTAGGTGTTCTGAATGTTGACAACAGACTGTAGGTGTTTTGAATGTTGACAGTAGATTCTAGGCGTTCTGAATGTTGACAGTAGACTCTATGCGTTCTGAATGTTGACAGCAGACTGTAGGTGCTCTGAATGTTGACAGTAGACTCTATGTATTTTGAATGTTGACAGTAGGCTCTATGTATTTTGAATGTTGACAGTAGACTGTAGGTGTTCTGAATGTTGACAGTAGACTTATGCGTTTTGAATGTTGACGGCACACTGTAAATGTTTTGAATGTTGACAGAAGACTCTATGTATTTTGAATGTTGAAGTTTGACTCTATGTATTCTGAATGATGACAGTAGACTCTATCTTTTTGAATGTTGACAGTAGGGCTGTTGGTGTTCTGAATGTTGACAGTAGGCTCTAGGTGTTTGAATGTTGACAGCAAACTCTTTGTATTTTTATGTTGACTGTAGTCTCTGGTATTCTGAATGTTGACAGTAGGGCTTTAGGTTTTTCCCAGTATTAAAAAGTAGACTCTAGGTGTTCTCAGTGTTAACAGTAGACTCTAGGTGTTCTCAGTGGAAAAAAGTAGCCTTAGGTGTTCTCAGTGTTAACAGTAGACTTTAGGTATTCCCAGTATTAATAGTAGACTTTTAGGTGTTCTCAGTGTTAACAGTACACCGTAGGTGTTCTCGGTGTTAACAGTACACCGTAGGTGTTTCCTTGTTAACAGTTTGATCTATGTATTCTCGGTGTTAACAGCAGACTTAGGTGTTTTTCGTGTTAACAGTTGAATCTAGGTGTTCTCGGTGTAAACAATAGACTGTAGGTGTTTTCGGTGTCAACAGTAGACTCTAGGTATTTCAGTGTTCTCAATGTAAAAGTAGATTCTAGGTGTATCAGTGTCACAGTAGATGTAGGTGTTCCAGTGTCAACAGTAGACTGTAGGTGTCCTCGGTGTTAGCAGTAGACTCTAGGTGTTCTCAGTGTCAACAGTAGACTGTAGGTGTTCTCAGTGTCAACAGTAGACTGTAGGTGTTCTCAGTGTTAACAGTGACTTTTGGGTGTTCTCAGTGTCAACAGTTGAAATGTAGGTGTTCTCAGTGTTAAAAGTAGATTCTAGGTGTTCTCAGTGTCAAAAGTAAGACTGTAGGTGTTCTCCGTGCTAACAGTAGACTGTGGTGTTCTCAGTGTTAACAGTGCACGCCCGGTGTTCTCAGGTGTCAACAGTAGACTGTAGGTTTTCTCAGTGTTAAAAGTAGACTCTAGGTGTTCTCAATGTCACAGTAGACTCTAGTTGTTCTCAGTGTTAACAGATCATCTAGGTGTTCTCAGTGTTAACAGATCACTCTAGGTGTTCTCAGTGTTAACAGATCACTCTAGGTGTTCTCAGTGTTAACAGTTGACTTTAGGTTTTCTCAGTGCAACAATGGGGCTCTATGTGTTCTCAAAGTCCGCAGTAGACTCTAGGTGTTTCAGTGTTAACAGTACACTCTAGGTGTTCTCAGTGTTAACAGTATACTCTAGGTGTTCTCAGTGTTAACAGTATACTCTAGGTGTTTCAGTGTTAACAGTAGACTGGAAATGTTCTCAGTGTAACAGTAGACTCTAGGTGTTCTCAGTGTTAACAGTTTGACTCTAGGTGTTCTCAGTGGAAACAGTAGCCTCTAGGTGTTCTCAATATAACAGTATATCTAGGTGTTTTCAGTGTTAAAAAGTATAATCTAGGTGTTATCGGTGTTAACAGTAGACTCTAGGTGTTCTCAGTGTTAACAGTAGACTCTAGGTGTTCTCAGTTTACCCGTAGACTCTGGATGTTCTCGGTTTTAACAGTAGACGCTAAATGTCTCAGTATTAACAGTAGATCCCAGGTGTTCTCAGTGTTAACAGTAGGACTCTAGGTGTTCTCAGTATTAACAGTTAGACTCTGGATGGGTTTTCAGTTTTAACAGTAGACGCTAAATGTTTCAGTATTAACAGTTGACTCTAGGTGTTCTCAGTGTTAACAGTAGCCTCTAGGTGTTCACAGTGTTAACAGTAGACTCTAGGTGTTTTTAGTGTCATCATGGCATGTGTCGTACTCTGTTGGTTTGACGGGATCCCCTGCAAATGGCCGGGCATGACGTGTCTCTGTCAATAATACGGCGTGAGTGTACTGACGTGTCTCTGTCAATAATTTCGGCAGTGAGTGTTACGACGTGTCTCTGTCATTAATACGGCAGTAAGTGTATGACATGTCACTGTCATCAATACGGCAGTGAGTGTACTGATGTGTCTCTGTCATTAATACGGCAGTGAGTGTACTGACGTGTCTCTGTCATTAATACGGCAGTGAGTGTTTCTGACGTGTCTCTTCATTAAACGGCAGTAAGTGTACTGACATGTCACTGTCATCAATACGGCATGAGTGCACTGATGTGTCTCTGTCATTAATACGGCAGTAAGTGTATAGACGTGTCTCTGTTATTAATCCGGCAGTGACTGTACTGACATGTCTCTGTCATTAATACGGGAGTGACTGTACTGAGTGTCTCTGTTTTTAATCCGGGCAGTGAGTGTACTGACTTTTCTCTGTCATTAATACGGCAGTAAGTGTATAGACGTGTCTCTGTTATTAATCCGGCAGTGGTGTATGACATGTCTCTGTCATTAAAATGGCAGTGAGTGTACTGATGTGTCTCTGACCCTTACTACGATAGTGAGTGTACTGACGTTTCTCTGTCATCAATACGGCAGTGAATGTATGACATGTCTCTATACTTAATACGGCAGGCAGTGTACTGACATGTCTCTGTCCCTTAATACAGTTAGTGAGTGTTATGACGTGTCTCTGTATTAATACGGCAGTGACTGTTTCTGATGTGTCTGTCCATTAATACGACATTGAGTGTACTGACATGTCTTGTCATTAATACGGCAGTGAGTTTACTGACGTGTCTCTGTCATTATACGGCAGTGACTGTATGATGTGTCTCTGTCATTAATACGGCAGTGAGTTTACTGACGTGTCTCTGTCATTAATACGGCAGTGACTGTACTGATGTGTCTCTGTCAATTAATACGGCAGTGAGTTTACTGACGTGTCTCTGTCATTAATACGGCAGTGACTGTACTGATGTGTCTCTGTCATTAATACGGCAGTGAGTTTACTGACGTGTCTCTGTCATTAATACGGCAGTGGGTGTACTGACGTGTGTCTGTCATTGATATGGCTGTGAGTGTACTGATGTTTCTCTGTCATTAATACGGCAGTGAGTGTACTGACGTTTCTCTGTCATTAATACGGCAGTGAGTTTTACTGACGTTTTCTCTGTCATTAATATTGGAATGAGTGTACTGATGTGTCTGTATACTTAATAACCCCAGTGAGTGTACTGCGTGTGTTTGTCGTTAATACGGCAGTGAGTGTACTGACGTGTGTTTGTCGTTAATATGGCAGTGGTGTACTGACGTGTGTTTGTCGTTAAAAATGGCAGTGAGTGTATGACGTGTGCCTGTCATTGATTATGGCTGTGGGTTTGGTCTTTTTATCCTGTGATGGGACGTGTCAACGCGGTGACGTGTAACTTACATCCTCTGTTGTGCGGTCAACGTCTGGACAGATGATAATTACGCTGACGTCACGGTGCGAAGTGTCGAACGTGCTTAAACGATGCGGGCACCCAATAAAGGAAACCCGGCATTCCCCCGAACGGCCCATGTGCGAATGCTGGGGGGGCAGGATCTCGTACCGGGGGAATCTCAAATTGTGATCGTACATCCCCATCGTCAAATCATACAAAACAAAAGCAGAATAACAAACAACAACAGCGCACGCAACAACAATAACAAAAATATTGCAAAAAGAACAACAAGGATAAAATTTATTCATGCTATTTTCTTATTATATGCAACAATATACTACTCTACCACTCCCCCTCCTCCCCTCCTCCTCCACTACTATATACTATACCCCCCTCCTCCTCCTCCTCCTCCTCCCTCTCCCCACCCCCCCCTTTCCCTCCTCCTCTCCCCCTTCCCCCTATACTATACTACTACTACTATACTTCTACTACTATCCACCTCCTCTCCTCTCCCCCTCCCCCCCTTTAAATCTATATACTGTGTAGTAGTCTACTCTCCTCCACCCCCCTCCTCCTCCCCCTCTCTCCCCCTACTATACTACACTATACCCCCCTTCCCTCCCTCCTCCTCCTCCCCCTCCCTCCCCACCTCCTCCCCTCCTCCTCCTTCCCCCTTTTCCTACACTACTATACTATACTACTATACTATATACTACTCCACCCCTCCCCCTCCCCCCTCCCCCTTTCCCCCTCCCCCTTATATATACTAGTAGTAGTAGTTTATATTCCCCCACCTCCCCCTCCTCCTCCTCTCCTCCAAAATACTACTACTATTAAACTATATATCTACTATATTTATACAAATATACTACTACTTCCCCGATTTCAGAGCTACATCCACAACAAATACATCCACGTTAGACGTTGTATAGTTGGTCTCAAAATTAGCATGTGGTTAGCGTTATGGTTATCGAGCAGTGACACTGCCCTTGTGAAAATGAAACTGAAACTCGTCCAGAACAAACGGGGGTACAAAAAAGGGCGAGGAGTGATGTGAGATGTGATGTGATGATGATGATGATGATGTGTGATGTGATGATGATGTATGATGATGATGAACAACAGGAGTTAGGACAGGAAAAATGTTGTAAGGAATGTTGTAATGATGATACGATAGAGAGGTGGGTGACGGGGGTGGGGGGTGATGATGATGGAAAATGTGTTTATGTGATGATGTGATGATTTGATGATGATGTATGAGTTTTGATGATGAAGAAACGACAGTGACTTAGGACAGGAAAAAATGTTGTAAGGAAGTTGTAAGATGATGAAAGTGGGGAGAGGGTGATGAGGGGGGGGTAAGGGGGGGGGGGGAGGATGCCCCGATGGTGAAGACAACAGGGTGGGGGTTCAGGAAAGGGTGAGGCCTGGTGTGGTGGTGAGGGATGAGGCATGGTGTGGTGGTGAAGGATGAGGATGGGTGGTGTGTGAGGGGGAGGTATGGGTGTGGTGATGTGAAGGATGAGCATGGGTGGTGATGTGGGGATGAGGCATGGTGGTGTTTTGGGGGGAGGGTATGGTGTGGTGATGGAGGCATGGTGTGGTGTGTGAGGGGTGAGGATGGGGTGGGGATGTGGGGATGAGGCATGGTGTGGTGTGTGAAAGGGGAGGGTGGGTGGTGATGTGAAGGATGAGGTATGTTGGGGTGATGTGAGGGGGTGGTTTTGGGGGATGTGAGGGGTGAGTATGGTGTTGATGTGAGGGATGAGGTTGGTGTGGTGATGTGAGGGGTGAGGTTGGGTGGTGATGTGGGGATGAGGGATGGGGTGGTGATGTGGGGTGGGGATGGTGTTGGTGATGTAGGGTGAGGTATGGTTTTGGTGAGTGAGGGTGAGGTATTTGGTTGGTGATGTGAGGGGTGGGGTGGTTTTTGGGGATGTGAGGGAGAGGGGTGGTGTGGTGATGTGAGGGATGAGGTTGGTGTGGGGTGTGAGGGAAGAGGGGATGGGGTGGTGTGTGAAGGGTGGGGGTTGGGGATGTGAGGGATGGGTTTTTGGGTGGGGATGTGAAGGTAGGCATGGTGGGTGTTTTGAAAGGTGGTTTTGGTGATGTGGGGATGAGGGAGGTGTGGTGTGTGAAAGGGTGGGTGGTGATGTGAAGGTGGGTGTGGTGATGTGAAGGATGGGGGGGTGATGTGGGGATGGGCTGGTGTGGGGATGTGAGGGGATGGTGTGGTGATGTGAAGGATGGTGTGGTGTTTTGAGGGGTGAGGCATGGTGTGGTGATGGAAGGAGGTGTGGTGATGTGAAGGGTGAGGTATGGTGTGGTGTGTGAGAGATGTTTGGGTTTTGAGGGTGGGCTTTGTGGTGATGGAAGGATGAGGTATGGTTGGGGATGTGGGGATTGGGCATGGTTTGGTGTGTGAGGCATGGTGTGGTGTGTGAGGGATGAGGATGGTGTGGTGATGTGAGGCTGGTGGGTGATGTGGGGGAGCATGGTGGGTGATGTGAGGATGGTATGGTGATGTGAGGGGTTTGGGGTGGGGATGTGGGGATGAGGCATGGTGTGGTGATGTGAGGGGTGGCCCTGGCGTGTTGATGTGAAGGATGAGGCATGGTGTGGTGATGGAGGGATTGGCAGAGGTGTGATGTGAGGGGGGGGCATGGTGTGGGATGTTGGGGAGAGAAGGTGTGGTTTATGTGGGGATAAAGGGATGGTATGGGGATGTGGGGTAAGGATGGTTTGGGGAGGGGGAGGGTGTGGTGTGGTGATGTGAGGGATGGTGTGGTGATGTGAGAGATGAGTTTTTTGGTGTTTTGAGGGATGAGGCATGGTGTGGGGATGTGAGGCTTTGGTGTGGTATTTTGAGGGAGAGGTATGGTGTGGTTGGTTTAGGGATGACGCATGGTTTTGGTGAAGTGAGGCTTGTGGTGTTTTTAAGGGTGAGGATGGTGTGCTGATGTGAGGTATGGTTTTTGGTGTTGAAGGATGAGACATGGTGTGGGTGTGGGTGAGGATGGGGTGGTGATGTGAGGGATGAGTATGGTGTGGTGAGTTGAGGGGTGTGTGGTGATGGGAGGGTGGTTTTTGGGGATGTGGGGTGGGGTGGTGAGTGAGGGGTGAGGTAGGTGTGGTGTTTGGGGGGGATGACCAGGGGTGGGGATGAGAGGGTGGTGTGGTGATGAGGGGATGGTGTGGTGATGAGAGGGGATGGTGTGGGGATGTGAATGGTGTGGTGATGTGGGGTTTAGGGTGGGGTTTGGGGATGTGAGGGTGAGGCATGGGGGTGGTGTGTGATGAAAGGGCAAGGTGTGGTGATTTTGGGGATGAGGCATGGGGTGGTGATGTGAGGGAAGGCATGGGTTTGGGGGTGTGAGGGTGAAGTATGGTTGGTGATGTGAGGGATGGCTGGTGTGGGATGAGAGGTGGTGTGGTGAGAGAGGGATGGTGTGGTGATGTGAGGGTGGTGTGGTGTGTGAGGGATGGTGTGGTGTGTGGGGATGAGGCATGGTGTTGTGATGTGAGGGTGGTGTGGTGATGTGAGGATGGTGTGGGATGTGAGGTTGAGGTGGTGTGGTAATGGAGGGATGGGCATGGTGTGGTGATGTCAAGGTGAGGTGGGGTGGTGATGTGAGGGTGAAGCATGGTGTGGGGATTGAGGGAGGGTATAGTGTGGTGATGGAGGATGGTGTGGTGAGAGAGGGATGGTGTGGTGATGTGAGGATGATCGGGTGGGTGATGTGGCGATGAGGTTTTTGGGTGGGTGTGAAAAGGGGTGGGGTTTGGGGAGTGGGGGAGCTGGTGTTTGGGGATGAGAGGGATGGTGTGGTGTGTGAGGTTGGACGATGGGTGTGGGGTGTGAGTGAGGTGTGGGATGTGGGGATGGGCATGGGGTTTGGGGATGTGAGGGTGAGGTATGGTGTGGTTAGTGGTGTGGGGGGGTGATGTGAGGGTGACGCTGGTGTGGTGATGTGGTGATTGTGTGGGGATGTGAGGGAGAAGTTGGTGTGGTGATGTGAGGGATGGTTGGGGTGTGTGAGGGGGAGGTTTGTGGGTGATGTGGGGATGGTGTGGTGATGTGAGGGATGGTGTGGTGATGTGAGGGAGGTGTGGGGATGGGGGATGAGGCATGGTGTGGTGATGTGGGGGATGGGAATGGTTTTTAATTTAACATTTTATTTGGGATGACATGGTTTGGGGTTTGAGGGGGGGATTGGTGATTGTGAGGGAGAGGGTGGGTTTTATGATGGAGGGTGGGGGGATTGTGTGGTGATGTGAGGGATGGGGATTTTGTGGGGATTGGGGATTTGTGGGTTTGGGGGGATGGTTGGGGATGTGAGGATGATGGAAGGTGTGGTGATGTGGGGATGGTGTGGTGAGTGGGGTTGAAGCATGGTGTGGTGTGTGGGGATGAGGCTGGGTTTGGGGATGGAGGATGGTATGGTGTGTGAGGTATGGGTGGGATGTGAAGGAAGGGGGTTTGGGGTGGTGATGGGAGATGGTGTGGTGATGTGAGGGGTGAGGCGGTGTGGTATTGGGCATGGTGTGGTGATGGAGGGATGATGTATGGTGTGGGTATGTGGGGTGGGGTGGTGATGTGAGGGAGAGGCTTTTTGTGGTGAAGTGGGGATTTAGGGATGGTGTGGTGATGTGAGGGTGAGGATGGGGTGGTGTGTGGGGTGGGCATGGTGTAGTGTGTGAGGCTGGTGTGGGATGTGAGGGATAGGCAAGGAGTGTGATGGGGACAGGTGATGCCAGCCCCCCGGGCCCCGCAGATCGATGTTTGCTGCCCACTTCCAACTGCTCCAAAGTATCCCCCTTTTCCACGCTCTGGGGTGTGTATTGGTGGAGGGGAAAGGAGAGCTGCCACGTGAGTTCTTTGTCTCTTACTGGCTGCCCGTCTGTACGGAGAGAGAGGAGAGAGGAGGAGAGGAGAGGAGGGGAGGAGGAGGAGAGAGAGGGGGGAGGGGAGGAGAGAGACGGAAGAAGGGGGGAGAGAGAATAAATTTTAATAATAAATAATAATAATGAAAATGATGTGTTTTAGAGAGGAATTTTGAAAAATAATAATAAAAATAATAATAATTTAATATTTTAAAATTTTAAAAATAAATTTAAAAATAATAATATATACTACTACTACTAATTATTTATCTACTTCTACTAAAAATAGTGATAAAAATGGGAATAATAATAATGATGGTAACGATAATAACAAGAATAGGAATAAGATAATGATAATAATGATAATAGTAATAAGAATAATGATAATAATAGAAATGGAAATGAATGCTGCTGATGATAATAATGATACTGCAACTACTACTACTACTACTACTGCTACTACTACTACTACTAATGATAATAGGAATGATAATAATGATAGTGATAATATAATAATAATAATAATAATAATAATAATAATAATAATAATAATAATAATAATAATAATAACAAGAAGAAGAGAAGAAGAAGAAGAAGAAGAGAAGAAGAAGAAGAAGAAGAAGAAGAATGACAATGATGATAACAATCACCTTTATTTCCAAGGTTTACAGATAAGCCAACAAGTGCTTTTCTCCTGCTGCTCTTGCGCAGCTAAGGGAATAAGTAAGCATGAAGAGGGACTGGAACTTACAAAACGTAACAAACATACATATCTTCAAAATGTGGATAAGTTGTTTTTCCATCAACATTGACGCATGGAGGAATTGACAGAAATAAAGGAAAAAAACAACAACATTGAAACAACAAACACGAACAAATGAACTGATCACGAAGAAGAAAAAAAATCCGCACACATGCAGTCATAAAGAAAGCGATCCTCCGACAAGTTATTAAAAGAAGAGAGAGAGAGAGAGAGAGGAGAGAGAGAGAGAGAGAGAGAGAGAGAGAGAGAGAGAGAGAGAGAGAGAGAGAGAGAGATTGATTGATCTTTAATACACAAGGATGGAGATTTTAGGCCAAAGCCTAGTCCTACAATCTGTCCTTGTCATGCATACATTATTTCAGCACATATCATTCATACTGACAATTCAACATAGCAACATGGTAATCTAATTCTACAATGATAAGCAAACCATTCATAAAAGCTCTAATAAGATGGAGGATGGTAAAACAGAAGGAAACTTACAAACAAACAAACAAAACTACACACAGAGAGGTCAGAGGAGGGTGGGGAAGAGAGAATGGTAGGTAGGGTGAGGAGAAAAGGGATGGTAGACAGAGTGGGAGTGGGGATGAGCGATTTTAACGGAGTAAGTTTTATGTTTAGACGATTTATTCAAAGTATGGTTCACAGAAGACTTTGCGAATGGGCGCTAATCATTGTAACCGAATAATTTAATTACTGGGACATAAAATGTTTATGGATAGATCAATGCGTGGGTAGGGAAGAAGGAATTTCGTCGAGCCAGAAAAGCTGTTCGATCTTGTAAAAAGAGAGAGAGAGAGAGAGAGAGAGAGAGAGAAGAGAGAGAGAGAGAGAGAGAGAGAGAGAGAGAGAGAGAGAGATTAACTCGCCTATTTCCCCTTCCTCCCTCCCTCCTCGTGTTCAGCCTTCGAATCAGTCATCGCTTCAGATGCAGAACCCTGGTACTGACAACTATGTACACACATGACAGCTATATACACAATGACAGCTATGTACACAATGACAGTGCCTCGTTGAATGACGTTGTTAGTCTTCATCTCGTCAGTGATGATGTCCAGTCTTTGGGGACTGCCCCTAAGTGTCACTTAAATGGTGTTCTTTCTTCTTTCTGTTATTTATGACGGATAGTGTGTTTCATTGAGCAATAATTTTTTTTCTTGATTTCTCTTCGTTTTACTGATTCCCATCATTTAGCATCTGTTTACCAGCCTTCCTGAAATTCTTGGTTCATCATTCATCGTTGAATTTGTATATTCTTCTGTGGATATATTATCTTAGTCTTATACTAATGAAAGGAAATGTATGTTTAGTCCTGACAGTAACAGTGCTCTCTCTCTCTCTCTCTCTCTCTCTCTCTCTCTCTCGCTCTCTCCTGGCTCTCCTTATGCTGTTGCTGCTGATGATAATGATCATGTTAATGATGATTATGATGATAATAATGATGATGATGATAATGATATGATGATGATGATGATGATGATGATGATGATGACGACGACGACGACGACGACGATGATGATGATGATGATGATGATGATGATGATGATGATGATAGTTCAAAACGGAGTGACTGAGGGCGGAAAATGAAGCAAAATTTAGAAAGAAAGGGGGCTAGTTACAGCCAAGGACAAAGACAAAATACAGGACAAACACAATGCATTGCGACCTCTTGGGTCTTCTTCAGTCACACACAAACAACATTTAGGACAGTGAAAACGAAGGACGAGAAACCACGTAACTTCTCACATTCGGCGCAAAATCCAAATGGATGTTGGATGAAAACCTATGAGGATGAGGATGCTTATGATGATAATGTTTATGATGATGATGATTGTGATGATGATGATGATGATGATGATGATGACCGACGACGACGACGACGTCGACGACGACGACGACGATGATGATGATGATGATGATGACGACTATGATGATGATGATGTGATGATGATGATGATGATGACGACTACGATGATGATGATGATGATGATGATGATGATGATGATGATGATGATGATGATGATGACGACGATGATGATGATGATGATGATGATGATGATGATGATGATGATGATGATGATGATGACGACGATGATGATGATGATGATGTGCAGGGGACTCAGGTGGCCCGATGCTGTGTGACTGTGGAGGTTGGAAGTTGGCGGGGATCACATCGTACGGAAACCCTTGTGGCCACGTGGGCTATCCCACTGTCTACACCAAGGTGTCCAAGTTTCACAGATGGATTGCAAAGCAAATGAGTGTATGATAAATCTCACGTGGAGCACACACACACACACACACACACACACACACACACACACACACACACACACACACGTGCATGTACACACTCACAGACACATCTACACACACAACTACATGCGTGCGCGCACGCGCGTTTTTGCACATACACACGGATTGGTAACGACTGCTACGCCTGAAGAGTAAACATTTTGCTGTAGGCAGACTTCCGGTTTGCCATCTGCCAAAGAGGCTGAAGCACATTGGTGGAACACACTTGATGTCATGTTGTACCCAAAATGAAACTGTGGGAACGCATTAAATACGACCGACAGCATTCACGTTTCCTTGGTTTATGTGCTGAGAGAGAGAGAGAGAGAGAGAGAGAGGAGAGAGAGAGAGGTGAGAGAGAGAGAGAGAGAGAAGAGAGAGAGAGAGAGAGAGAGAGACAGACAGACAGACAAGTAGACAGAAATGTACAGCACACACAAACGCCCAGCGTACATACAGACACAGACAGACACAGACACAGACGCAGACGGACACACACACACACAAAACACAAGATGGCGGCAGCGATCAGAAGCTAAACGTCGGGTCTACTAGCTTATAGCATTTCTGCAGGCTGTCTCAGAAATGGCCAAAACTAGGAGCAGGGAGGTTCTCTTTCGTGCCCAGTACGAAATGCAAGTCAAGGAAGAAGGACAAAACCAAGTAAGTCGGCGCTAGGAATTTGCAAATGCTGACATTCTGGCATTGGAACGGACAGCACCGAAGAAATTCCAAAGCGCAACTCCTTCACTTCTAGTGCCATGAGTGACGTGAAAGAAGAAATCGGTGAGTTGAGAAAACTGATTACGATGCGATGGAATAGTATCTCTCGAAGATACGGTACGTGAGCAAAACAACACGATTGCTCAGCTTACAACCGAAAAGTGCAACACAGAACCACGTTCTAAATTTGTTCAGACTGATTCAGAACAGAAATGGTAAAGGAGAGCGCGAAACACGACCGCACATACGCTCAGGTGACAGCACAACACGGTTTCAATCTCAAACAGGAAAGAAAAGAAGAAGATACAAAAACTAAAGCCAAAAGAACGATCTAGAACACAGAAGACAACTTCTCATGACGTCAATCCTAATGATAGCGTCATTACGTCACAGACTGCTCAGAATCGAACAAACAAAAGACACAACGTGGAAAGGAAAGTGAACAAAGCTAATGAAGATCTCCCAACTGTTCTCGTCCTTCATGATTCTGTTTTGAACGGTGTGAAATGCCCCCGACTTGGTCGATCTTATGGTTTCAAAAACCGTTTCCAAAAAATCTTCCACTACAAATAGGACTTACTGCCCACGCTGAGACAAACCTTGTCGTCAATGGATACAGAAGTTGATGCAATTGTTATTCATTGTGGTCTCAATGATATTCAACAAAAAGACGTTGCATCCACTTGCAAACTCTTTGCGGACACCATTAAAACCATCGCTAAAGAGCATTCACATGCCAGCATTGTGATCAGTAAAGTGGCTCCTGTTTCTAACTCCGAAATAAACATAAACCGCGAAATGTTCAACGCGGTTATAAAACTCTGAACTATTCTAAGTTCCCAAAGTGTCCGTCATCAGCCATGAGAATTTCCTTGCCAGCCCCAGAACACTGAGAGACGGAGTCCACCGAACCAGAAAGGAGCCAGTGTACTTGCTGGTAACTTAGGGCGACACGTTCACCAGCTTCTCTGGAAGAAACCCTGGCAGCAAGTCCAAAATCCCAGTCTACATCGCTCTTCATGGAGAACACGATACCTCCCTCCAATCTTCTCGTCACACAGATATCATGATCTACCCTTTTCTCCTGCACCAGGGCCCTGGCGGAACTTCTATGATGTTCTACAAGACTGGTGAATGATCTTCATAAAACTTAACAACACTCCCCCGTCAAAAAAAAGTCAGTAGTTGTGCTATAATGTCTAGCGACTGAAATGATAATCTGATCGACTTTGTGATATATATTTGCCTAGTTGCCATTTTGAATTTTTCCAGCCTGCTACATCGCATAGTTTCCTCAATTTTCTTTTTTTGTGTGCGTTACACATTACTATCTTATTCCTCTTCTAGGCCTTGCCTTTTGTAAAAGTGCTCTCTATTGCGTTACTGTTTACTGATTAGTTCATTGTTGGGGAATTGTCTTTTTATCTTTCATTTGAATAATCTTCATTTTGCAGTTGTGCTTCCCTTGAATGTCCATTGTAAAATTTTGATGGCAAAGAAGGCTGACATTAATATACTACAATGGAACTGCCGGTCGATTAACAAGAATTGGTAAATCCTCAACAGCATCTTGAAGCCAGCTCCTACATGGTCCTTATTCTTCAATCACTAAATGTGTCTAAAAACGACTTGCCACGGCTGGATCGTTTCTTTTACCCACCTGTGGTACAAGAAACTGGTGATAATGAGAAAGTCTCTGCAGCCATTTATATAAATGACCAGTTATTTTACCATCCCTTCAGTCACATATACCTCCTGGCACCTCAGACTTGTATTCTTGTTCAGCTTCTGTTCACTTTGACAATTCTCTAGTCTTAAACATTGTCTCTGTGCACTTCCCAGAAGGAGTCATTGATAGCAATTCAGACTGGCTACATAATATAAACTTTCAAAGTAGTAAATGGTTAATTGTAGGGGACTTCAATGAACATGCTCCTTTCTGGGATAGAACTTGCACGAAAGTCAGCTCAAACCGTTTAGTGGAGAACATATCAGACTCTCCACTCGTCCTGTTAAATTATGGAAGTATCACAAGACTGCCTGATATCCCTAGTCACGGATCATCTGCAATTGACTTGTCTTTAATCTCCCCATCAATGGTCCCGAGCTGTACATGGCAAATTTACGATAACACTTTAGGGAGTGATCATATTCCATAGTTATTTATCTGAGAGGATTTGTAGTGAGCCAAGATGACGGTAAGGATATAATCCCAAAGTTTGATTACAAGCGAGCTGACTGGGCCAAATTTCAATCAGTGCTATCTTCATATGACGTCAATTCTTCTGATAAATCTGACATAGAATCTATGTACAGTCATTTTACTATTCACTACTGCACGCAGCCGGTGAGGCAATTCCGATTCTTAGTCAATCAAAATCTCCCAAACACACGGGTAAAGTGTGGTGGACAGAATCTTGCAGAAACGCTGTTGATAAAAAATAAAAGCACGTTTAAACTGTACGCAAAAGTAAAAAAAGGTAAAAGGGAGCGTACCAGTTAGAATTGCCAGAATCAAAGGAATAAAGTAATTGAAAATGCTAAACGCGAGTACTGGTCATCATTTTGTTTTAATGAAATAAGTGAACATAAAGATATCAATAAAATTTGGAAAAAGATCCATGAAACGAAAAGCGGAATCCATTTACCTGCATATCCAATCATAATAGGTGTTGAAACATTTCCTTCGGCATACCAAAAAGTAGAATCATTTGCCGACATGTTTTCCAAAAATAGCTCCTTCTGTAGTTTATCAGACAAATGCAGAACTATGAGGGAAAACCAGTCTAACAAAGAAATGTACGCTGATCTTGACGAAAATAATGATCATTATCTAAATGCTGATATTACTTTTCAGAAATTACACTCTGCTATTTCTTCATTGTCTAATAGGAAAACGTCTTTTGGGTTTAGATGCCATGTCTAATGAAATGTTAAAACATATACCACCAAATTTTGTTTTTACTTCTACATGAAATTATTAATAAATGTTGGATTGAAAGGAACATACTTTCATATGGAGAGACTCAATTATTGTTCCCGTTTTAAAGAATGGAAAATCAATGACAAACACAAATAGTTATCGACCTATAGCTCTTACATCTCATGTCTGTAAACTAATGGAGATAATTGTTCTAAACAGATTGACATACTATTGTGAAAAAACTGGCATTCTCCCACAAACCAGGCTGGTTTTAGAAAGGGCAGGTCTACTATTGATCATCTTGTAAAGCTCACTACACAAATTAAACACCAGTTTGCTAGAGACTAAACGTTCTCGCCACATTTTTCGATATCAACAAGGCATTTGATCAAGTTTGGCATGATAGGCTTTTATATAAATTAAAAACTATAGGTCTCTCTGGTCATATTTTATAAATTTGTTAAATATTCCTGACCAACAGAATTATTCAGACAAGAATTGGTAATACTTATTCATCCAAAAGATTACTAGATATGGGGATCCCTCAAGGCTCTGTGATCGCCCCTCTTCTCTTTAATATTTTAACTAATGATTTACCTAAATACATTAAAAAAAATACTTTAACTTAATTCAATATGCGGATGACATCTGCTTATGGTTGAACGCCACACTAAAAAAGAACACATCAAAAAATCTGTTAATTGCATTAGAAGAATATATCAAAAAGAGTTAGACAACATTGCGAACTTCATGTCTGATTATGGCTTATGCCTGTCGGCTGAAAAATCCGTATGATGTTATTTGATGCAGGTGGGTCTGCTCACAATACTCCTAACTTCAAAGTACATAATACTACATTGAGCTACACTTCTGAGATTAAATTCCTTGGTGTGCATCTTATGTCAAATCTTTCTTGGAATTTTCACTTGGAACATATAATAAATCAAGCGAGAAAATCTCTTAATGTGCTCAAAGTTATAAGTAAACAAAGTTGGGGCCAGGAAACAAAAAAGTTTAATACATCTTTCTTCTGCTTTAGTTAGATCGAAATTGTCATATGCACAGGGTCTTTTTTTAGTGCTCCAAGTACTTATTAAAAAAGCTTCAATGTATAGACTCTAAGGCATTCAGATTAGCCCTTGGTGTTCCATTTCATTCTTCAGCTTTAGAAACACACCATGAAGCTGGTGTCTTACCTCTTGATGACCATCGTGAATAGCTCGCGCTAAGTACATTCTTCGCTGCTCAACTATTCAAAGTGCTAACCAAACGGAACTGGATATGAGGTCTGATGTAGACTTTCCTAAACGCGCTATAAACATTCGAGCCACTAAAACGATACCAACATATTCTTCTCACTTGTTGACAAATTCAGGTATGAATCATAAAAAGCTTGCTGTGCGTTTTCCATAGTCCCGTACCAAACTGGGAGCTCTTCAAACCAAAATTTGATTATAACTATACTACTATATCTAAAAACTGATAACATTAATATTCTAGCTTGCGAAGCAAAATCACATATCAATGATTGTTATCGTCACTTCGTAAAAGTCTATATGATGGGTCTCTATTAAACAATAATGCTGGTTGTGGCTTTGTCATTCCATTTTAAAAATTGAGATGTCCTTTCATCTTGGGGCAAATCTGTCTATTTTTTACAGCCGAACTAATAGCAATATTAATGGCCGTAGAGTAATAAATGATTTATCATTTGACTTTTATGGTATACTCTTCTGTGTAGATTTAAGTCTGTTCTTCAAGCTTTAGAATCTACAAAATCAAAAAATCGTGCTGAAATCATATAAGAAATTAAAATACTTATTCACAACCTTATGTCAAGAGGTTATAA
>CM031595.1:180933227-180940727 GCA_018398815.1 Conus ventricosus
AGAGAGAGAGAGAGAGAGAGAGAGAGAGAGAGAGGAGAGAGTTACAAGCCATATGAACAGATAATATCATTGTAAGTAACTGCTAATGTATGATATTAATGTAGGATAGGTCATTTCTTGTGAATAGGTCTACATTGTAGTTGCTCATGATATATCACTTGTTTCACTAGGTACATGCTGTAAGTATGTGAGGAACATAAGTTCTATCACAAACAGGTCTCTGTTGTAAATGTCTATTGTTTCTTACAATAGGCTGCATTTTATATGTGTAGCTGACGATAGTTGTGTCAATAAGTCTCTACCGTATATAGGTCTATAGATGCATGGGTAAACCATTGACTTCCGGAAATAGGCCGGAGGACGTCGGGAAAGACCGGAGGACACTGGGAAAGACCAGAACCAAGGGCTCTGTGGGCTGGCTCCCTACTTTCCTACTTTGCCTTCAACATGTGGCTACTAAGAATAAAAGGAAAAGATGCTCCCAGGATTCACCGAAAGGGGGGGGGGGAGGGGAGAATGATGAATCCATCGGTGCTCAACCAATCACGACTGCAAATCCCAAACGGACTATGAACATGGACCAAATGGAATATCAATGTGTCTGTGGAAAGCGTTTCGCTACCACCCGTGGCATGAAGATCCACAGAACAAAGATGGGATGTGTGAAGACTCATCTGAATGAGCAGCAGCGCACTGCATCAGCTGATAAGACGTCGGAAAACCAAGGCCAGGATTTAAACCACAGTGCCAAGGACATCCACGCTGTTGGTTCGGATGAGGAATTTGCACAGGCCCTCGATGCCAGGCGCCTGAAAACTCAACCTGCCACGAACAAACGAAACTGAAGATTGGGAGAAACTGGATGCAAAAATCGTCCAACGACTCGATGCACTGATAGGGAAAAGCACCCTGGAACACAAACTAGCCACATATGGGGACATTGTATATGCCACATGTAGAGACGCCTATGGAGCAAAACTACCCAAAGAGGAAGCACCTCCAAAGAAATCCAGACGCCAAGAAAAGATGGACAAGATCAGAGTCCAAAAGAAAAATCTCAAGAAGCAAATGAAGACCGCACTGCCAGCTGAAAAACAAGGTTTGGAAAAGCTGTGGAAAGACCTGAAAGAAAAACACAGCGCCTCAGCAAAGCAGAATCTGCGAGGAAGAGGAAGAGCAAAAGAAGAAGACACAAGAGCGCTTCTTCAGAGACCCCTTCCAGTTTGCCAGAACACTGTTTAAGCAGCCAAAATCTGGGACCCTAAGTGTGGACAAAGGAGTTCTTGAGCAGCGTCTGAGGAAAACATACTCTGACTCACAGAGCAAAGCACCACTCGACATTCAAGGTCTGGTGTGGCCAACCAACCCTGAGGAACAGTTCAATGGCAAGCCTCCAATGTTGGCGGAAATCAAGAAGGTGGTCGACAAAGCCAGAGTCAAATCATCACCAGGGCCAAACGGAATACCTTACCAGCTTTACAAGAAATGTCCCAAGGTGCTGGAGTGGCTCCACAGGCTGCTACGATCGGCTTGGAGAAACCAGAAGATCAGCGGCCAGTGGATGACGGCAGATGGTGTGTACATCCCCAAAGAGCAAAACTCAAGTGACATCAGCCAGTTCAGGCCAATATCACTACTGAACGTCGAAGGGAAAATCTTCTTCTCTGGCAGCAAGGCTGACCAAGTACCTGATGGAAAACAAGTATTGGATGTGTCAGTCCAGAAAGGTGGCATCCCAGCGTGGCTGGCTGTATAGAACACGCCACAATGATCTGGGACGCAATCCAAAAAGCAAAAGCAGAAAAGAGAGACCTGGACGTAGTGTGGCTTGATCTGGCAAACGCATATGGATCTGTGCCCCATGAGATGATACAGTTGGCTCTTGAGATGTACCATGTGCCAAAGAACATCGGCGACATGCTCAAGAAGTACTTCAATGGCTTCTCAATACGGTTCTCTACCAAGGAGTACGCAAAAGATTGGATCAACTTGGAAGTGGGCATTGCAATGGGCTGTGCAATTTCCCCAATACTGTTCGTGCTGGTAATGGAACTCATCTTGAAAGCAGCAACAAACAACGCGAGACAAACAGACCTTGGCGATGGATACAAGATGCCTCCTCTCAAGGCCTTCATGGATGACACTACAGTGATTTCATCCAGAGAAGACGAGACACGTCATGTGCTGGAGAGGCTGGACGACATAGTTGCCTCATCCAGAATGAAGTTCAAGCCAAAGAAATCACGGAGTCTCTCACTGAGGAAAGGAAAAGTGGCCGAATCTGTGGTCTTCAGTGTTGCCAACCAGGCCATTCCAACAGTCACAGAAGAACAAGTCAAGAGCCTTGGAAGATGGTATGATGATACGCTGAAAGAACACACAAAGAGCAAAAGAAACCAAGCAGATGTCGGAAGAAGGCTTGGAGATCATTGACCAGTGTGGGCTCCCTGGCAAATACAAGGTCTGGTGTCTGCAGTTCATGCAGATACCAAAGCTCCTATGGCCCCTGATGATATACGACATCTGCACCAGCATAGTGGAGGCAATGGAAGCCAAAATCAACAAGTTCACAAGGAAATGGCTTGCTGTCCCACCCTGTCTGACTGACATAGCGCTGTACTGTCGCCAAGCAAAGCTGAAACTACCACTGAAATCTATCCTGGAGGAATACAAAGCAGGGAAGATCAGACTTCAAAGCATGCTGGAGGACTCGGGAGACAAGGTGGTAGAAGCAGTCAAGCCCAGCTGAAGACAGGCAGAAAATGGAAAGTTCAAGAGGCGATGGATTCTGCAAAAGAAAGTCTCAAGATCAGAGAAATAACAGGACACACACAGACCAACAGACAAGGACTGGGGGTGACCAAAACTGAATGGTGGTCAAAGGCCAAAGGAAAAGCCAAAAGAGACATGATGATTCAGGAGATGAGAAAAGAAGAAGACCAAAAAAAGACTCCAAAAAGCAGTCCAGCAGAGCCAGCAAGGGCAATGGACAACGTGGGAGAATGCACTCCAAAGAAGTCTCACTTGGAATGACATTTGGCACATGGGCCCTCTCAGGATCAGCTTCATTCTCAGATCTGCATATGACCTTCTGCCCTCAAATGCAAACCTGGTGAAGTGGGGGAAAACAGACGATCCTGCATGCCCCCTCTGCCATGAAAAACAAACAGTGGAGCATGTTCTAAGCTCATGTAAAGTAGCCCTGGCTCAAGGAAGGTACACATGGAAGCACAACCAAGTGCTCAGAGAGATTGTACAAGTAGTCTGGGCTAGTACCAACACCACAAAAGGGAAAATCAGGACTCCAAAAACACCCGCAACATTCTTCACGGCAGGAGGCAGCAAATCATGGCCAAGAACAACAGTGCCACTCGAAACATGCAGGCAGAGTCTGCTGGACGGGGCAGATGACTGGGAGTGCACTGCAGACCTCCCTGAATGGAAGAGTCACCCATAGATCATCAGCAAGAGTGGCATGAGACCAGACATAGTAGTCCACTCTAAGTCAACCAAGCAGCTGATCATGATCGAGCTCACGGTGCCATATGAGAACAGAATGGAGGCAGCTCAATTCTAGAAGACTGAAAAGTATGTTGATCTGGCAAACAGCCTGAGGAGAGAAGGCTATCAGGTCAAAGTCCTCACTGCAGAAATTGGAGCTAGGGGGTTTGTAGGAACGTCTCCATACAGCCTCATGAAACAGCTCTCAGTTGCAGGGAAGGAAACAACCAGAGCCCTGAAAGCAATGGCAGAAGCGGCTGAGAGGTGTTCAAGTTGGATCTGGTCAAGGAGGAACAAAAGTGAACTTCATAAGGCTTAATTTCCCTACAAATATCAGGTGTCCCTGTGGCTCAGTGGTTAGAGCGCGAGTCATTAAGTGGAAAATGAGCATGTCCAGAGGGTCATGGGTTCGAATCCCAGCCATGGCTCGTCCCAAGATGGGGAAAAAAAGGGTCAGCAGAGGGACATCCGGCGTCATGAACCGAGTGTGGCCCAACCCCCCTAGAGTGTCAGGAGATAAGGGCCGAAACACTTGCTTGAAGGGGGCTTCTCTTCTGAGGACTCTCTGCTGCCACGCTCTCCACGAGTTTCTTTCTACTATAGAAGGATATAATGGTCGGTAGGTCTGTTTTCATTGCAGTTTTCAATGGGATGTTGTTTCGTATATAGTCTTTAATTCTCATTGTCTATGGAATATTCATTGTATCAGTAGATCCTTACTGTAACAGGCTATGGGACGTTATTTGTGCCAAAACAAAATCTTTGACCCCCTCGGGGAAGGGCCCAGTGACGGTGAGGAAAGACCCACTGACCACAGGGAAAGCCCTGTTGACAGAAGGAAAGACCCACTGACCACAGGGAAAGTCCTGTTGACTGAAGGAAAGACCCACTGACCACAGGGAAAGTCCTGTTGACAGAAGGAAAGACCCACTGACCACAGGGAAAGCCCTGTTGACTGAAGGAAAGAATGCAACCCAAGATCCTCTTCTGAAGGCACATAAGACGTAAGACAAAAGCTTGGCTCTGTCTGAAGTTGCACTAGTATCATCTCTCAGCGAAACAGCAACGAGTGAGGCCGCGGTGTGCACACAACTTTTTGCTGCGTGGTGGCGTCTTTCGCTGGTGGGGTCTGCAGTCATGAAGTACCTCTGTGGACGATTCTGTGAAGCTTCTGTTGTGTCGCACTCAGTGGCCGTCTCACAATGGCATCTGCCAGACAGCAGTTATACCTCTTGACGTGTTAATGGAATGCTATGGGCGTTCTTAACCCAATGTCAATATAGCACACACTTTCAAGGGTGGTGCGGGATTGCTTCCGGCTGGTTGGTTCGACACCTCAGGACAGTACTTCTTTGGGTGCCACTGGCACTGTCGGCTGTACCTTATTCTTCCTTCATTATCGGTTCTGTGAACCCTTTGTCGTAGCTGTATGGGACATTCTAATAGATTTGCACTACATTTTTCTGTGGCCGTCAGTTGTGTCAACATATCAATACTGTAATAATCGATGGGAGTGAAGTTGTGTGACTATCGTAGCATCATAGTTGTCTTTGGGGCATAAATTGTGTTGAAAGACCTATAGTGTGACTGTCTACGCGATATTGTTTGTGTCAATAGTTCTTCACATTACATTTGTTCATAGACTTTATTTGTGTCAGTTGTGTAATTGTCTGTTGGAAGCTACTTGTGTCAGTGAGTCTACATTTGTGATTTATGTCGGACATTATTTGTGTTAATAGTTTCATTTGCATGATTATTGATCCATGGGAGATGACTTGTGTCAACAGTTTACACAGTCTATGAGACTTCAGTTTGTAGACAGGTTTGTATTGTTTTGTATATATGACATTACATGTGTCAATAAGGTTATACATTTTGATTATCCTCGTAAAATGAATCATTTTCATCAATAACTTATCAAACGGATGATTTCATACACTTGAATGAAGATGACTGGTCATTGTTTGTCATTGTTTGGTCGGTATTTATTACTTTTTAAAATTCAGATTTTCAGTTACGTGTTTTTAATGTCAATCCATTTACTGGGCATTGCTCTTTGATGGGGACAGGGGAACTGGCAAGAGAACAAGGGTGATAATTGTTCAGAACTGGTTGTAAACCGATGGGAGTTCCATTCCCTGATCACAGGTTTCACCACAGCTGAACTCTGACAGCTCTTACTACCAATTACACCGAAGTTTACAAATATGGGTGAATTATGAAGCCCATCATACTCATGAATAATCACAAATGAAATAGACAGAGATAGAAAATATAGGCAAGCTCTAAACAACCTTGTTTCTAACTCAGCTTCTTTCCGCTTGAAATCCACTTCATCTTCCATTGAAGCAAGATAAATGATGTCTTTAAGCACTAGAAATAATGAATGACACCTTTCTCAATATGGTCATGCCCGTTTTCCGTCCGCACCAAATATAATAACGTTTTCTGATTGGTAGGCGGAGTTATGGGAACTGTGTCTCAAGGTCTCCTACATGGGATGTCAATGGCTTCTTTTGTGAAGCAGGGTTCACACCAGAGGGCAGTCTGTCAGAGGTTGTACCTTTGTCCCTTCGTAGGACTGTGTTCTCCAACGACACTTCTGGCTGGGGTTGTAGGACTGTGTTCTCCAACGACACTTCTGGCTGGGGTTGTAGGACTGTGTTCTCCAACGACACTTCTGGCTGGGGTTGTAGGACTGTGTTCTCCAACGACACTTCTGGCTGGGGTTGTAGGACTGTGTTCTCCAACGACACTTCTGGCTGGGGTTGTAGGACTGTGTTCTCCAACGACACTTCTGGCTGGGGTTGTAGGACTGTGTTCTCCAACGACACTTCTGGCTGGGGTTGTAGGACTGTGTTCTCCAACGACACTTCTGGCTGGGGTTGTAGGACTGTGTTCTCCAGCGACACCTCTGGCTGGGGTTGTGCCAGTCTCACGCTGACAGGTCGGTTCACCCAAAGAAAACTCCTCAGCTTCCTGGCAAGACGCCATGATGGACAAAGGACACGAAATATGAAAAGTATGACACGTGTTCAAGATGCACGTGTTTGTTGAAGGGCACAGACGTGATGAATGGAAACACTGGTTTACATATACTGCACATCCTGTGTTGTTCCTTTAATGCATTGTCCCGTGGATAGACAGTGTCAAGGTGACAGTGCATTGTCCCGTGGATAGACAGTGTCAAGGTGACAGTGCATTGTCCCGTGGATAGACAGTGTCAAGGTGACAGTGCATTGTCCGTGGATAGACAGTGTCAAGGTGACAGTTCATTGTCCGTGGATAGACAGTGTCAAGGTGACAGTTCATTGTCCCGTGGATAGACAGTGTCAAGGTGACAGTTCATTGTCCCGTGGATAGACAGTGTCAAGGTGACAGTTCATTGTCCCGTGGATAGACAGTGTCAAGGTGACAGTTCATTGTCCCTTGGATAGACAGTGTCAAGGTGACAGTTCATTGTCCCGTGGATAGACAGTGTCAGGGTGCAGTTCATTGTCCCGTGGATAGACAGTGTCAAGGTGACAGTTCATTGTCCCGTGGATAGACAGTGTCAAGGTGACAGTTCAGTCAATATTTTATAGCAGTTTCGGAGATCATTATCGATATTACACGACATTACATGCTGTGATGTATAATGATGCTTTTCCTGTCAAGAATCACTCATGCCATGAAAGAAAAGTGTAATTAAGATCTTTTGAAACTAGACACTTTCCAAAGGAATCTCTCCTACCTTTCCAGAAGACACACGGCGTGGCCACGGTTCACTGGTTTTCAACCAACACTTTGAAGCCACTGGTGCAGGCCGAGTCCAGTAAGGTAAGGTAAGGTAATGTTGCTTATAGCCCAGCTGACCGCAAAGGGCCAATAGGGCTGGCACCGCGTTCAAGTTAACTCACAAGTCATAAAAATCCCCAAACCAAGCAAACAAACAAACAACAAAACCACCTTTCACACATCTCCTTAAAATACACCTTCTAAAATCACACAAGAAACTTC
>CM031595.1:180945727-180955727 GCA_018398815.1 Conus ventricosus
CTGTCACCATCACCACAACATTGTCAACAACGACTGTCACCATCACCACAACATTGTCAACACGACTGTCACCATCACCACAACATTGTCAACACGACTGTCACCACACCACAACATTGTCAACACCACTGTCACCATCACCACAACATTGTCAACACCACTGTCACCATCACCAACAACATTGTCAACACGACTGCCCACCATCACCACAACACTGTCAACACGACTGTCACCATCACCACAACACCGTCAACACCACTGTCACCATCACCACAACACTGTCAACACTACTGTCACCATCCCCACAACACTGTCAACACGACTGTCACCATCACCCAAAACCACTGTCAACACCACTGACAACCATCACCACAACACTGTCAACGCCACTGTCACCATCACCACAACACGTCAACACCACTGTCACCATCACCACAACCTTGTCAACACGACTGTCACCTTTACCACAACACCGTCAACACCACTGTCACGATCACACAACACTGTCAACACCACTGTCGTCATCACTACAACCCCTGTCAAAAAACCACTGTCACCATCACCACAACCTTGTCAACACCACTGTCACCATCACCAAAAACACTCTCACACCGACTGTCACCATTACCACAACACCGTCAACACCACTGTCACCATCACCACAACACTGTCAACACCACTGTCACCATCACCACAACACTGTCAAAAACCACTAACACCATCACCACATCACTGTAAACACCACTGTCACCATCACCACAACACTGTCAACAACCAACTGTCGTCATCACTACAACACTGTCAACCCACTGTCACCATCACCACAACACGTCAACACCACTGTCACCATCACCACAACACTGCCCAACACCACGACACCATCACCACAACACTGTAAACACCACGGGTCACCATCACCACAACACTGTCCAACACCACTGTCACATCACACACTGTCAACACCACTGTCACCATCACCACAACACTGTCACACCACTGTCACCATCACCACAACACTGTCAACACCACTGACACCATCACCACAAAAACTGTCAACACCACTGTCACCATCACCACAACACTGTCAACACCACTGTCACCATCACCACAACACTGTCAACACCACTGTCACCAATCACCACAACACTGTAAAACACCACTGTCGCATCACTACAACACTGTCAATACCACTGTCACCATCACCACAACATTGCCCAACACCACTGTCACCATCACCACAACACTGTCAACACCACTGTCACCATCACCCAACACTGTCAACACCACTGCACAATCACCACAACATTGTCCAAAACCACTGTCACCATCACCACAACTGCCCCACCATCACCACAACATTGTTAACACCACTGTCACCATCACCCACAACTTGTCAACACGACTGTCACCATCACCACACATTGTCAACACCACTGTCACCATCACCACAACATTGTCAACACGACTGTCACCATCACCCACAACATTGTCAACACCACTGTCACCATCACCCACAAAATTGTCAAAACACCACTGTCGTCACACTACAACACTGTCAACACAACTGTCACCATCACCACAACATTGTCAACACGACTGTAAACCAAAACCACAACATTGTCAACACCACTGTCACCATCACCACAACTTTGTCAACACCACTGTCACCATCACCAGAACTTGTCAACACGACTGTCACCATCACCACAACATTGTCAACACGATGTCATCATCACCACAACACTGTCAACACGACGTCACCATCACCACATCATTGTCAACACCACTGTCACCATCACCACAAAAACCGTCAACACCACTCTCACCATCACCACAACACTGTCAACACCACTGTCGTCATCACTACAACACGTCAACACCACTGTCACCACACCACAACACTGTCAACACGACTGTCACCATCACCACAACACGTCAACACCACTGAAAACCATCACCACAACACTGTCATCGCCACTGTCACCATCACCACAACACTGTCAACACCACTGTCACCATCCCCAACAACCTTGTCAACACGACTGCACCATTCCCCACAACACCGTCAACCCAACTGTCACCATCAGCACAACACTGTCAACACCACTGTCGTCATCACCAACACTGTCAACACCACTGTCACCATCACCACAACACTGTCAACACCACTGTCCCCATCACCACAACACTGTCAACACCACTGACACCATCACCCAAAACCCACTGTAAACACCACTGTCACCATCACCACAACATTGCAACCCCACTGTCACCATCACCACACTGTCAACACCACTGTCACCATCACCACAACACTGTCAACACCACTGTCACCATCACCAAAAAACACTGTCAACACCACTGACATCATCACCACAACACTGTCAACACCCTGTCACCATGACCACAACACTGTCGCACCACTGCCCACCATCACCACAACACTGTCAACACCTGTCACCTTTCACCACAACACGTCAACACCACTGTCGTCATCACTACAACACTGTCAACACCACTGTAAACCATCACCACAACATTGTCAACACCACTGCCAATCACCACAACACGTCAACACCACTGTCACCATCACCACAACACTGTCAAACACCACTGTCACAATCACCACAACATTGTCAAAACCACTGTCACCATCACCACAACTGTCACCATCACCACAACATTGTTAACACCACTGTCACCATCACCACAACATTGTCAACACCACTGTCACCATCACCACAACATTGTCAACACGACTGTCCCCATCACACAACATTGTCAACCCCACTGTCACCATCACCACAACATTGTCAACACCACTGTCGTCATCACTACAACACTGTCAACACGACTGCACCATCACCACAACTTTGTCAACACGACTGTCACCATCACCAAAACATGTCAACACCACTGTCACCATCACCACAACATTGTCAACACCACTGTCACCATCACCAAAACTTTGTCAACACGACTGTCACCATCACCACAACACTGTCAACACGACTGTCACCATCACCACAACATTGTAAACACCACTGTCCCCATCAACCACAACATTGTCAACACGACTGTCACCATCACCACAACATTGTCAACACCATGTCACCATCCCACAACATTGTAAACACGACTGTCACCATCACCACAACATTTTTCAACATGACTGTCACCATCACCACAACATTGTCAACACGACTGTCACCATCACCAAAACATTGTCACACGACTGTCAACATCACCACAACTTGTCAAAAACCACTGTCACCATCACCACAGCATTGTCAACACGACTGTCACCATAACCACAACATTGCCCAACACCACTGTCCCCCATCACCACAACATTGTTAACACCACTGTCACCATCACCACAACATTGTCAACACGACTGTCACCATACCACAACACTGTCAACACGACTGTCACCATCACCACAACACCGTAAAACACCACTGTCACCATCACCACAACACTGTCAACACGACTGTCACCATCACCACAACATTGTCAACACCACTGTCACCATCACCACAACACTGTCAACACGACTGTCACCATCACCACAACACCGTCAACACCACTCTCACCATCACCACAACACTGTCAACACCACTGTCTCATCACTAAAACACTGTCAACACCACTGTCACCATCACCACAACACTGTCAACACCACTGTCACCATCACCACAACACTGTCAACACCACTGACACCATCACCACAACACTGTCAACGCCACTGCCCACCATCACCCACAACACTGTCAACACCACTGTCACCATCACCACAACCTTGTCAACACGACTGTCACCATTACCACAACACCGTCAACACCACTGTCACCATCAGCACAACACTGTCAACACCAAACTGTCACCAACAGCACAACACTGTCAACACCACTGTCGTCATCACACAACACTGTCAACCCCACTGTCACCATCCCCACAACACTGCCCAACACCACTGTCACCATCACCACAACACTGTCAACACCACTGAACACCATCACCACAACATTTGTAAACCCACGGGTCACCATCACCACAACACTGTCAACACCACTGTCACCATCCCCAAACACGGTCAACACCACTGTCACCACACCACAACACTGTCAACACCACTGTCACCATCACAAACAACACTGTCAACACCACTGAAAACCATCACCACAACACTGTCAACACCACTGTCACCATCACCACAACACTGTCAACCCACTGCCACCATCACCACAACACTGTCAACACCACTGTCACCATAAACCACAACACTGTCAACACCACTGTCGTCATCACTACAACACTGTCAACACCACTGTCACCATCACCACAACACTGTCAAAAACCACTGTCACCATCACCACAACACTGTCAACACCACTGAAAACCATCACCACAACACTGTCAACACCACTGTCACCATCACCACAACACTGTCAACACCACTGTCACCATCACAACACTGTCAACACCACTGTCACCATCACCACAACACTGTCAACACAACTGTCCCCATCACCACAACACTGTCAACACCACTGACACCATCACCACAACACTGTCAACCCCAAATGTCACCATCACCACAACACTGTCAACCCACTGTCACCATCACTACAAAAACTGTCAACACCACTGTCACCATCACCACAACCTGTCAACACCACGGTCAGCATCACTACAACACTGTCAACACCACGTCCCCATCACTACAGCACTGTAAACCCCACTGTCACCTTCCACAACACTGTCCAACACCACTGTCACCATCACTGCAACACTGTCAACACCACTGTCACCATACAACAATGTCAACACAACAGCCCACCATCACCACAACACTGTCAACACCACTGTCACCATACAACACTGTAAACACCCCAGTCAACCATCACCACACACTGTCAACACCACTGTCACTTACAACACTGTCAACACCACTGTCCCATCACTGCAACACTGTCAACCCCACTGTCACCATCACCACAACACTGTCAACACCACTGCCCACCAGTACCACAACACTGTCAACACCATTGTCACCATCACCACAACATTGTCAACACGACTGTCACCACACCACAACACTGTCAACACCACTGTCACCATCACCACAACACTGTCAACACGACTGTCACCAACCCACACACTGTCAACACCCACTGCCACCATCACCACAACACTGTCAACACCACTGTCACCATCACTACAACACTGTCAACACCACTGCCCACCATCACAACACTTTTCACACCACTGTCACCATCACAACACTGCCAACACCACTGTCACCACCCCAAACAACACGTGAACCCACTGTCACCAAATCACCACAACACTGTCAAAAACCCACTGTCACCATCACCACAACACTGTCAACACCACGTCACCATCACCACAACACTGTCAACACGACTGTCGTCATCACCTCAACACTGTCAACACGACTGGTCACCATCACTGCAACACTGTCAACAGCACTGTCACCATCACAACACTGTCAACACCACTGTCACCATCACCACAACACTGTCAACACCACTGTCACCATCACAACAGTGTCAAAAACGACTGTCACAATCACTGCAACACTGTCAGCACGACTGTCACCGCCCCATAACATTGTCAACACGACTGTCACCTACCACAACACTGTCAACACGACTGTCACCATCACAACACTTCAACACGACTGTCACCATCACCACAACACGTCAGGACCACTGTCACCACCCCACAACACTGTCAACACCACTGTCACCATCACCACAACACGGTCAACACCACTGCACCATCACCACAACACTGTCAACACCACTGTCACCATCACTACAAACACTGTCAACACCACTGTCACCATCACCACAACACTGTCAACACGACTGTCACCACACAACGCTGACAACTGACAGTATGTGTGAAGGTGCTCAAGGGGCTATTTCGAAACAATTACGAGACGGGTAGTGTTTGGTATGCTGTATCTGCATTATTTATTTATTGTTTATTTGTCAGCAAACCTACTGGCCTTTTCTGGTTCATTGTCTGTCTTCATTCTGTTCCAGATGTTAAAGGGAAAGAAGCCCTCAGCAAATTACTTCTTTGTTGTCTTTTTGGGAGTGTCTGGATAAGAAATTTTCTACTTTTAGTTTTTTCCTCCTGAGAACCCCCCTTGTGTGACCTGAGTCCATGACAGTGGTGACCCAGTTTGTATGCGTGAGAGTGAGTCAAACACGCGCTGTCCACTGTCACTTTTGCACACATGCATTCATGACAGCATTTACTCCATACGCACACGCAATCTTTCCAATCACCAAAGGCGCACTACCGAATGTTTTTCTTCTTTCCCCCCCTCCCTTTAGGGAAAAACACTTACTAAATCACATCAAACAATTTTTTAAACAGATTTTATATATGTATCTCTCTTTACACTGAGAGATAAACTAAGTGATCCAAGTTTTATCAAGTCATGGCCTTCAAACAACATTGGCCTAAGATCCAGACCAGGGGAATAAATTTAAATTTTTTCACTCCTGATGCTATACCTGCATCAGAATTTGGACTTGCTCCATACCATCATGAAATTTCCCCGTCTCTCTGAGACAGTGTTCGCCCCCTTGAATTCTCCCGTCACTGGAGTGATTTATTCCCACTCCTCTCCCTCGTCTTTTCCTGTCTCTGGAGAGATGACGAGTCCAACTCCTCTCCGGGGGTCGTTAATTGCCGGCTGAACTACCGGTGTGTTCCCCCACACCATGGCCATCCTTTAAACCCCCCCACGGGGTGAAAGGTGAAAGGTGAAGGGCGAAGGGTGAAGGTGAAGGGGGAAGGGCTGGTAATGACTGGTCAGCAGTGAGGACCCGCGTCCTGACAGGTTCGAGTCTCTAGGCCCTCTGCTGGCTAAAACTGACTCTTTCCTCCCCCTCCTAGTGAGTGCATACTCAGTGTTCAAACACATGAAACCCGCACCTTACCAACCCTCAGTAAACATCTCTCAGTGGTCACTTTCACCCAATGACCACGCTTCTTTCTTTAATGAGTCACTCTCACAATTATTTGGGGACGCCCGCTACACTAGTCAAGCCACATAAATATTCTTCCTTTTTAGTAGTGGCATGGGGAAAGATTCATATCACTAATACATGTGATGGAGCGTCACATGCCTTGATGTGAGGGTACGTCACATGACACCCCCCATCCTGGGGTGAAAAAAGTTTCTCCCAGAAATTTTTTTTAACAGATATACAACTTTACTTAAAACACATCTTCAGCCCTGAATCTCAAAATGTGTATCCATCACACATGATTCACCAAATTAATAATCATCGTATAGAATCAATCATCATGATCCACCTTAAATAGCATATTTCAAACTTTCAGTCTTTCTAAAAAAAAATTCATAATTGATCACCACATCTCACAAAATACATTTCACAAATTACATGGGTAAACAATTAGGGATATTAACAATTCAAAGCACAAATTGTGTTTATATATTACGATATGAAGCACAAAATTTTCCCTTGATCTTTGGTCCACATCATATGTTACAAAACCCTCATGAAATGGAATATTTCTAAGTGTAAATGTTTCTCAATAGACATTAAACAAAATAAACATAGTTTAAACATAGTTTTTTTCCCACATGTAATGTTATAGTCCATTGAAAAGTAAACTGTTTTCCCTTGTTGACAATTAACTAATGAAAACAATAGGTTTGTCTCACTGCACAATCAAAACACGTGTATATACATTTCTAAAGAGTTATTTTGCTCATGACACCCTACATATATATTCACTTCACAACAAGTTTGACATAAATAGTACATGAAGATTTTTTCATTGTTTACGAAAGAATAAAGCAAAGAAAAGATATGTAATACATGAACATCAAGTAGTTTTTTGCTGTAAAACATATAGTCACTTTAACAAGCAAATTAAGCATAAATACCCCTTTGATTTAAATAGTCAGTACAACAATGCACTGTCAAATGTGAGCACACCGTAATCATTAAGAAAGACCCAAAAAAAAGAATAGTCTTTTCCCTTTAAGACAGTTACATTTGTCCATGAATATTCATACACTGACAATAAATCTGCCATGACATTTTGTGTTCCAGGCACTGGTTCAATGGTAAATTGGAATTCCTGCAATGCCAAAGACCACCTTATAATCTGCTGTTCTTATGGTCTCGCAGTCAGACCAAACTTTTGAGTCTGGATAAAACAGCTCGTAAGTTAGAAAGGAGGTCCCCTCCATGACTTTGCGCCAACAAAAGTCATCAAAAAAACTGACTGCACCACATTCATGGAGTTTCAGGGCTCGCATCATCTAGCCCAAAAAAAGCGGGGCATTTTGCAAACCGAATGGCATTTTCGTCCATTTGGGAAAAAACCAAAAGGTGTTTGAAATCTGTCTTTTCCTTGTCACTTCAGCCATTGTAATCTGCCATATGCTTTAGTCCCAAATCTACTTTCACAAAATAATTTCCTTCTGAGAGCTGACACAAGAAGTTCTTCAATGTCTGGGGTGGGCTCGGCATCGAACACAGTGATCTTAATTAATTTCCTGTAATCGATGCAGAAACGCACCGAGCCATCAGTTTGTCCACCAATACAACTGGTGAGCTGTACGGAGATGTAGAAGGTTCTATGACCTTTAAATCCAGCATTACTTTGATTTCTCTCTCGACAACCTCTTTTTGCAAACGGGAGGGGGTATGGTCTGGTTCGCACTGGTATTTCAGAAGTTAACTGAATACTATGGGGTTCAATACCAGTCACTGTACCTGGGGTATCGTCAACACATCCTGAAAGTCTTTCAATGTCTTTGAGCTGTTTCTTGACTTAGACAAATCATTCGACAGAACCACATCATCATAGGTTTCACCTTTGATAGACAGAGTATGAAGGGTACAACATCACTGCACTGGTAGATGTTAACACTCCTACATTTGCTGTTTTCCAACAACCTTTGATCTGTTCCTGTACGTTACATTAGTACAAATTCATCACTGAAATGTCTGTCATGTTTGACGTCAGTTTTTGACATAGGACATATCCTTCACTGACTGGTTGATAACATTTGTCGTTCAACATACTTCTTCAACATGGTTTCCATGGAATACCTTCCCAGTGTTTGCCATTTTGATCTTATAATTAACGCCCGAAAGTTTTTTCGACCACCTGAAAAGGACCCTTCCACATAACACGAAGCTTGTTATGTTCATCAGTGAGTAGTACAAGGACTTTATCCCTACACTGAAGGAACGTGCCTTGCTTTTCTGTCTGCAAAGACCTTGTACACAACTGGTTTTCTATCGCTAACTGTTTGTCCATTGGTATGTCAGTGACAGTCCCGTTTAAGCAGCAGAAAGTTACTGTCGTCAGCGTCTCGTCTTTCCCTGCATTTCTTTTAGATCATCTGGGTAATCTGGAGTTCATCCATTTTGAGACTTTTAGGGGCTTTTTAGCTTTTCCCTGCTCTAAAGATGTCTGATCGGTACTCACAAGACAAGGAACAAACGATCCCCAGCACCATCATGTACTGTAGCGCACCTGGCAATTGCCCAAGATCAAGTCGCAGACTGGGTTATCGATAACACAGGCGGTGAGAAAACCTGAGTAGTACGGTGTATCGACCGAAATTTTCGCCAGTGGAAACGTTTCAATCTTTCCTCCAAACGACCTACACTTTTGGGCAGTGTCCCAGATACTGTTCGAAGCACGAAAGATTTTCTTACACCAGCAGTAGTGCACCCCGTGTCTGCAAAACCGAGCCCGCAATCCGTTGATGGCTCCCCTTTTCTCCGTTGTCCATCAACCGATTGATCTGGTGCCCAAAACAAGCCTTCTTCACAATCAGTGGAGACTAATGCGGATTTTGATATTTGGTTGAAATGGCAATTCTTTTCAAAAGGAACTTACCATCACAAAGAAACATCGCATTGCTGATCGGCAGCTGACTGATTTTTTTGAACTTCTGTTC
>CM031595.1:180963227-181018227 GCA_018398815.1 Conus ventricosus
TATTCAGGGAGATAGCATACAATGAATAGTCCACACAGATATTAAGACTGACATTTACAGACAATAAACAGTCCCACAGAGATATCAAGACTGACAGGTACAGACAATAAACAGTCCCACAGAGATATCAAGACTGACAGGTACAGACAATAAACAGTCCCACAGAGATATCAAGACTGACAGGTGCAGACAATGAACAGTCCCACAGAGACATCAAGACTGACAGGTACAAACAATATGCAGTACACAGAGGCATTTAGGGTCATAAATTGAAGATACACAGATATGCAGATAGAGAGGGAACAAATATGAACAGACCCACACAGATATTCAATCACACCATGCACAGACAATGAATTCTCCAAACAGATATCCAGACAGACAAGTTTCAGACAGAAATGAACAGTTCCACACAGACAGATGGTCTAAAGTTGTACAGACAATGAACAGTTTTTATTGTCTTAAATCGTTATCAGAATATTTATACAGCGCATAACCTTCCCTACAGACTGCACTGACAGCGCTTTTTACAATGTTTACATAGTTCACACATATATTCAGGCTCACAGGCTATACAGATAATGAGCAGCTAATACAGATATTCAGGCTACCTAGGTACAGAAATGAACACACAGATATTCACAAATACAGTGTACAGACAATGAAAAGTCCACACAGATATTCAAGTCAACAGGGTATAGACAATGAACAGTTCATACAGATATTTAAATTGACATGGTACAGACAATGAACATTCAACACAGATATTCACACTGACACTGGACAGACAATGAACAGTCCACACAGATATTCATACTGAGAGGCTACAGACAATGAAGAGTTCATATAGATATTCACACTGACACTGGACAGACAATGAACAGTCCACACAGATATTCACACTGACACTGTACAAAAAATGAACAGTCACACAAATATTCGAATTAACAGGACACAGACACTGAACATTCCACACAGATATTCAGACTGACAGTATACAGACAATGAATAATTCATACAGATATTCACAATCAATAACCCATACAGATATTCAAACTTACAGAGCACAGACAATGAACAGTTCAGACAGACAGTCAGACAGGATAAAGGCAAAGAACAGCCAACACATGCTCAGACTGACACTCTACAGATAATTAACACCACACAGATATTAAAAACAACAGGTACAGACAAGGAACACCCACATATATATTCAACTAAACAGGGTAGGGACAATGAATAGTTCGCACAGATATTAAAAACAACAAGGTACAGACAATGAACACCCCACATATATATTCAACTAAACAGGGTAGGGACAATGACTAGCTCGCACAGATATCCACACTGGTAGGGTACATAATATAATGAATGCTTGATACAAATATTCAGACTGACAGGGTACAGACAACCGACAGTCTACACAGATATTCAGACTGACAGAGTACAGGCCATGATATTCAGACAGTATACAGACAGTGAACAGTTCCATACAGATGGTGAGATGCAGATAGGGAGGTTGTTAAGGTCCGACACTCTTAAGTTTAGTATCAGAGATCCAACCCTGAGTAGTGTGGGACAGGTGGAATGGGGAACAGAGGTTTTCCACCTGTCAGGTCAGGAATATGCTGCCCGAGCTTCTGTGTACCACAGGTATAGACAGGAGGACAAGTGCCTTCCCCTTTCGTTAGTTCAAGTCCCATTCCACATGTCTAAGGAATTCACCACTTGCTTTCTTCTGTTGCTGTCTGTTTGACTCTCAGTCACGGGGTGTCAATTCTCTGCATTTTGCTGCTGATAGTTTGAGATTGTCAAATGTGAAGCGCGCGCGCGCACACACACACACACACACACACACACACACACACAACACACACACACACACACACACACACACACACACCTCACTCACTCACTCGCACGGACGCACGCATGCACGCACGCACGCACGCACGCACGCACGCACGCACGCACGCACGCACGCACACACACACACACACACACACACACACACACACACACACACAGGGTGGTGTGAATGCCGACAAAAGGCTGCGAACAGGCAGTGGACTGATTTCGTTAATCAACAAAATGGCATTCTTGGTAACCTAGAGGGCTCCCCAGCGAATTGAACGATTCTCTCAGTGTATGACCCGAGCGAGAAAATGAGAATCCGAGAAGAGGATTAGCAGGACAGCGAGGCAGAGAGGCACCCCCGCCCTGACCACACCATGGACAGACTGCATTAGCACATGACGCTGAGACAGACAGCGGGGACTAAATTTCATGAGCAGATGGATGTGAACTAACAGAATGTGTGTGATTCATTTTTAGCTGTTCAGTGAAGCTGGGAAAACATTGCTTGGTGTGTGGGCAACACATGCATATATACAGGACCAGGCAGACAAACAATCAGGCGACAGAACAACACATGAAAGGTTCACATGTAAGAGCAATAATGATTGCAAACACTAAGTTTATTGTATTCATTTATTCATTGTTTTTTTCCTTTTTGACAGCGCATCCTTTGTACGTTTTAAGACCTGTTCGACATGTTATGTCCTTTTTGTTTCTGAAATTTCTGAATGATTTGTTTCTGAAATGCGACAATCAGCTGTGACAAAGGTGACCGGCGACGCCATGGACACTGACCGTAGGTAGGACAGCGAGAGATAGCTTACCTTGTGTTTTCTATGATGAAATGCTTTGTCCTCGACCAGCCAGAGAGAGACAGACTCTGTAGCGTTGGTCTCTTGGCCTGGGCAACATTCTCAAGCAAATCATCAAAGATGACATTGGACTGTTTGAACTCAGGCTAACCGTTTAAGCTCCAGGGTACACTCACTTTCAGAAGAAACTGGAAGGGGGACGGGAGCTGAAACCCGACAAATTGTGTGTAGACCAATTTCCAGCGGTCTGACCGACAAATGTGTGCAGACCAATTTCCAGTGGTCTGACCGACAAATGTGTGCAGACCAATTTCCAGCGGTCTGACCGACAAATGTGTGCAGACCAATTTCCAGCGGTCTGACCGACAAATGTGTGCAGACCAATTTCCAGCGGTCTGACCGACAAATGTGTGCAGACCAATTTCCAGCGGTCTGACTGACAAATGTGTGTAGACCAATTTCCAGCGGTCTGACCGACAAATGTGTGTAGACCAATTTCCAGCGGTCTGACCGACAAATGTGTGTAGACCAATTGCCAGCGGTCTGACCGACAAATGTGTGTAGACCAATTGTCAGCGGTCTGATCGTTGTTCTTTTCATTGCCCCACGAGTCATGATTGAAAGTCGTCTCTGTTAAGCCCGTGTCACACCAGACGAACCGGTTGCTCAAGTCTTCTGCCTTGCCCTCGCTGTTTGACAGTCGACACTTGTGAGCACTTTGGTAGTGAAGAAAAGAACGAGCTGTTGCCCAGTTTCAGGAGGTGAACATCCTCAACTTTTCGGCCAGCCACAGGCACCATGTCAGTGATCATTCTGTTAGAACAAAGAAGAAGGTCGTTTATTCCATAATCCTATCGTTATCAGTGAACACGATTTCTGTTTGCGTTCCACCCCCACACCCCCCAGAGGATGGTCAGTTGTCAGAGGATGGTCAGTTGTCTAGGAGGACAGACTGGCCAGTGATGTGGTACGCGGAGGTGTTGTTAGAGTGCGTGCCTCTTTTTTAATTTCTATTGACATAGAAGGTGTCTTAAATAACTGTAAAGCCTACGAGAGGTGTATCATAGGCTTAGCAAAGCCCAGTGAAATGCGGTGAAAATAAATAAACAGAGTAAAACGAAGGTTAATGTTCCCTTCGATAAAGACGTTTACAAATTGATTTAAACCGAAGATTGATCCAAGTTTGTTTTCCTTTTCATAAACAGTTTCCTAGGTAAACTGGGGAGAATCTGTGTTCTTTTATTGTACCGAGAGGACAGAGGATGAAGACACGTTTACAAAATCGACTTGAGATTGCAGAAATTGTTAAGATGTTTGTGGCTTTGTTGAGGCCAAATTTAAGAGAGAACTGCTTTATTTGTCTGTGAGGACCAGAGAATATTTCTTTTGCTAAAGAGATTGTTGTGGCAGTGTCTGAGGCTGTCCTATAGAAGAGAAGTATTTGTGTGCTCTTAAGAAACTGGTAAATATGTTTGTATTGAAAGGTATGTGATTATGTGAAAACATAGTATTACATGCAGATAGTGAACAATTCACTTGCTGATTAAAGGGGGAACTTTTTTCTGTTTGTCCATCAAATTCATGTCTCGACGTTGCTGCTGAAATTAGTTTAACGCTTGATTGACATGACTAGTTGATTAACATGTTTTCCTACTAGCCCGCCTATGCCGTTTTGATCACAAAATAGTGAGGCAAGTGAAAGCAGGAGTAAGAACAAAATGCTTTTCTTGTACTTGGGCGGGATACTTACCTCGTGTAACGAGGGCTTTAACTAAGGCTCCCTCCCAAATTCCAGTCAGCGAATCGTGTGCGGCAGGCTTTAACGGCGTTTTTAGTAAAATGGACCTGTGCCCTTATCAGACGGTCTGAGGACATTGTCCTGATTCCAACATTGTGATGTCAATCCCCACAGGGCCAGACGTCTGAGTAGAGAGAGGAGAGAGAGAGAGAGAGAGAGAGAGAGGAAGAGAGAGAGAGAGAGAGAGAGAGGAGAGAGAGAGAGTGAGAGAGAGAGAGATGAGAGAGAGAGGGAGAGAGAGATTTTGATGTGGTGGTAGAGAGAGGAGAGAGAGAGAGAGAGAGAGAGAGAGAGAGAGAGAGAACGAGAGAGAGAGAGAGAGAGAGAGAGAGAGAGAGAGAGAGAGAGAGAGAAACAGACAGACAGACAGACAGACAGACAGACAGACAGACAGACTGACAGACAGAAAAAGATGTTCAACATTTACTAAGAATCAAAAGTGAGTGGACCAGTAATGAAACCGCACGTGTGTGTGACACAGGCTTGCTTTTTCATCTGTGTGTGTGTGTGTGTGTGTGTGTGTGTGACACAGGCTTGCTTTTTCATCTGTGTGTGTGTGTGTGTGTGTGTGTGTGTGTGTGTGTGTGTGTGTGTGTGTGTGTGTGGTGTGTGTGTGTGTGTGTGTGTGAGAGAGAGAGAGAGAGAGAGAGAGAGGAGAGACAGAGAGAGAGAGAGAGAGAGAGAGAGAGAGAGAGAGAGAGAGAGAGAGAGAGAGAGAGAGAGAGAGAGAGAGAGAGAGAGAGAGAGAGAGAACTCGGAACTCGGAAAATTTTAATTGCAAAGGCCACCGACCTATCTGCAATGAGGTCAAGAAACAAATATGAAATCACACACACTGACGCTGTAACATTTCTACTGATCACGCTCATTTACAAAACTTGCTCTCACCAACTGTATAATCGTAAATTGAGAATACCGAAAGATACATACAAAATCACACCCGTATGTAGCACTCTCCCAGACTCGCACAGCTCGCACATACAATTTCGCTCGCACTTACAATTGCGCGCGCGCGCAAACGACACACACACACACACACACACACACACACACACACACACACACACACACACACACACACACACACACACACACCACACACACACACACACACACACACATTTTCATCATGTTCCCTAAGTATACACAAGACGTACCGACCACGAAACAAGGTAAAACAGATATATTTATAACTATGATACTCCTAACGTTCTCTCCGCAGTAACAATTCTTCTCTTTTCTTCAATGCATAGAAGATATACATCGCAACAGAGCGAATTACGTCCTTTTTCTCGTTTGCAGCAAAAACTTTAACAAAGGTCCGTGTACATTTGTTACATATTTCATGATATACTTATTTCTTAAATCTTGAGAAGAGAGAGAGAGAGAGAGAGAGAGAGAGAGAGAGAGAGAGAGAGAGAGAGAGGGGAGAGAGAGAGAGAGAGAGAGAGAGAGAGAGGCGTGGTGTATGTATGTGTAAGTGTGCCCGTCCACAGAGGCTGTTGCTTGTTGGTTGTGGATGTTAGTTGTGAGCGCTGGCTCTCAGTGTGTAGCTCTGCTGAATGTTGCTCTGCCAACAGTTACGGACTGGTTTGCTGTTACATTTGGCACTCGTCTGCTGTCCTGCGTTGTCTTCTTGTCTGGAGCTGCACTGATGTCTCGTTCTGGGGCTAACTGTGTCATTTGATGTATCGTTCTGGTGGCTAACTGTGTCATGTGATGTGTCGTTCTGGTGGCTAACTGTGTCATGTGATGTCTCGTTCTGGTGGCTAACTGTGTCATGTGATGCATCGTTCTGGGGGCTAACTGTGTCATGTGATGTCTCGTTCTGGTGGCTAACTGTGTCATGTGATGTCTCGTTCTGGTGGCTAACTGTGTCATGTGATGTCTCGTTCTGGTGGCTACTTGTGTCATGTGATGTCTCGTTCTGGGGCTAACTGTGTCATGTACTTCCAGTGTAGCCTCTTCGTGCGTGGGGCACTGATGTCATTCTGAGTTTAATGGATCCAGTTTGGTGTCAATGTATACAGCCTCGACATCATGCTAAATCCATGGATCCAGTTTTGGTGTCAATGTATACAGCCTCGACATCATGCTAAATCCAGTGGATCCAGTTTGGTGTCAATGTATACAGCATCGACATCATGCTAAATCCAGTGGATCCAGTTTGGTGTCAATGTATACAACATCGACATCATGCTAAATCCAGTGGATCCAGTTTGGTGTCATTGTATACAACATCGACATCATGCTAAATCCAGTGGATCCAGTTTGGTGTCAATGTATACAACATCGACATCATGCTAAATCCAGTGGATCCAGTTTGGTGTCAATGTATACAACATCGACATCATGCTAAATCCAGTGGATCCAGTTTGGTGTCAATGTATACAACATCGACATCATTCTAAATCCAGTGGATCCAGTTTGGTGTCAATGTATACAACATCGACATCATGCTAAATCCAGTGGATCCAGTTTGGTGTCAATGTATACAACATCGACATCATGCTAAATCCAGTGGATCCAGTTTGGTGTCAATGTATACAGCATCGACATCATGCTAAATCCAGTGGATCCGTTTGGTGTCAATGTATACAACATCGACATCATTCTAAATCCAGTGGATCCAGTTTGGTGTCAATGTATACAGCATCGACATCATGCTAAATCCAGTGGATCCAGTATGGTGTCAATGTATACAACATCGACATCATTCTAAATCCAGTGGATCCAGTTTGGTGTCATGTATACAGCATCGACATCATGCTAAATCCAGTGGATCCAGTTTGGTGTCAATGTATACAACATCGACATCATTCTAAATCCAGTGGATCCAGTTTGGTGTCAATGTATACAGCATCGACATCATTCTAAATCCAGTGGATCCAGTTTGGTGTCATTGTACACAGCATCGACATCATTCTAAATCCAGTGGATCCAGTTTGGTGTCATTGTATACAGCATCGACATCATGCTAAATCCAGTGGATCCAGTTTGGTGTCATTGTATACAGCATCGACATCATGCTAAATCCAGTGGATCCAGTTTGGTGTCATTGTATACAGCATCGACATCATGCTAAATCCAGTGGATCCAGTTTGGTGTCATTGTATACAGCATCGACATCATGCTAAATCCAGTGGATCCAGTTTGGTGTCATTGTATACAGCATCGACATCATGCTAAATCCAGTGGATCCAGGTTGGTGTCATTGTATACAGCATCGACATCATGCTAAATCCAGTGGATCCAGTTTGGTGTCATTGTATACAGCATCGACATCATGCTAAATCCAGTGGATCCAGTTTGGTGTCAATGTATACAACATCGACATCATGCTAAATCCAGTGGATCCAGTTGGTGTCAATGTATACACATCGACATCATGCTAAATCCAGTGGATCCAGTTTGGTGTCATTGTATACAGCATCGACATCATGCTAAATCCAGTGGATCCAGTTTGGTGTCATTGTATACAGCATCGACATCATGCTAAATCCAGTGGATCCAGTTTGGTGTCATTGTATACAGCATCGACATCATGCTAAATCCAGTGGATCCAGTTTGGTGTCATTGTATACAGCATCCACATCATGCTAAATCCAGTGGATCCAGTTTGGTGTCAATGTATACAGCATCGACATCATGCTAAATCCAGTGGATCCAGTTTGGTGTCTTTGTATACAGCATCGACATCATGCTAAATCCAGTGGATCCAGTTTGGTGTCATGTATACAACATCGACATCATGCTAAATCCAGTGGATCCAGTTTGGTGTCATTGTATACAGCATCGACATCATGCTAAATCCAGTGGATCCAGTTTGGTGTCAATGTATACAGCATCGACATCATGCTAAATCCAGTGGATCCAGTTTGGTGTCAATGTATACAGCATCGACATCATGCTAAATCCAGTGGATCCAGTTTGGTGTCATTGTATACAGCATCGACATCATGCTAATCCAGTGGATCCAGTTTGGTGTCATTGTATACAGCATCGACATCATGCTAAATCCAGTGGATCCAGATTGGTGTCAATGTATACAGCATCGACATCATGCTAAATCCAGTGGATCCAGTTTGGTGTCATTGTATACAGCATCGACATCATGCTAAATCCAGTGGATCCAGTTTGGTGTCATTGTATACAGCATCGACATCATGCTAAATCCAGTGGATCCAGGTTGTGTCATTGTATACAGCATCGACATCATGCTAAATCCAGTGGATCCAGTTTGGTGTCATTGTATACAGCATCGACATCATGCTAAATCCAGTGGATCAAGGTTGGTGTCATTGTATACAGCATCGACATCATGCTAAATCCAGTGGATCCAGTTTGGTGTCATTGTATACAGCCTCGACATCATGCTAAATCCAGTGGATCCAGATTGGTGTCAATGTATACAGCATCGACATCATGCTAAATCCAGTGGATCCAGTTTGGTGTCATTGTATACAGCATCGACATCATGCTAAATCCAGTGGATCCAGTTTGGTGTCATTGTATACAGCATCGACATCATGCTAAATCCAGTGGATCCAGTTTGGTGTCATTGTATACAGCATCGACATCATGCTAAATCCAGTGGATCCAGTTTTGGTGTCAATGTATACAGCATCGACATCATGCTAAATCAGTGGATCCAGTTTGGTGTCATTGTATACAGCATCGACATCATGCTAAATACAGTGGATCCAGTTTGGTGTCATTGTATACAGCATCGACATCATGCTAAATCCAGTGGATCCAGTTTGGTGTCATTGTATACAGCATCGACATCATGCTAAATCCAGTGGATCCAGTTTGGTGTCATTGTATACAGCATCGACATCATGCTAAATCCAGTGGATCCAGTTTGGTGTCATTGTATACAGCATCGACATCATGCTAAATCCAGTGGATCCAGTTTGGTGTCTTTGTATACAGCATCGACATCATGCTAAATCCAGTGGATCCAGTTTGGTGTCATTGTATACAGCATCGACATCATGCTAAATCCAGTGGATCCAGTTTGGTGTCATTGTATACAGCATCGACATCATGCTAAATCAGTGGATCCAGTTTGGTGTCTTGTATACAGCATCGACATCATGCTAAATCCAGTGGATCCAGTTTGGTGTCATTGTATACAGCATCGACATCATTCTAAATCCAGTGGATCCAGTTTGGTGTCATTGTATACAGCATCGACATCATGCTAAATCCAGTGGATCCAGTTTGGTGTCATTGTATACAGCATCGACATCATGCTAAATCCAGTGGATCCAGTTTGGTGTCATTGTATACAGCATCGACATCATGCTAATCCAGTGGATCCAGTTTGGTGTCAATGTATACAGCATCGACATCATGCTAAACCAGTGGATCCAGTTTGGTGTCAATGTATACAGCATCGACATCATGCTAAATCCAGTGGATCCAGTTTGGTGTCAATGTATACAGCATCGACATCATGCTAAATCCAGTGGATCCAGTTTGGTGTCATTGTATACAGCATCGACATCATGCTAAATCCAGTGGATCCAGTTCGGTATCTTTCCATGCTATGTACACCATGCATTGGACGTCATGCTACACCCAGCAGATCAAGTTTGGTCTCTCTGTAACACCATGCATGACGCCATGCTACACCCAGCAGATCAAGTTTGGTCTCTCTGTACACCATGTATTGACGTCATGCTACACCCAGCAGATCAAGTTTGGTCTCTCTGTACACCATGCATTGACGTCATCCTACACCAGCAGATCAAGTTTGGTCTCTCTCTGTACACCATGCATTGACGTCATGCTACACCAGCAGATCAAGTTTGGTCTCTCTGTACACCATGCATTGACGTCATGCTACACCCAGCAAATCAAGTTTGGTCTCTCCGTACACCATGTATTGGCGTCATCCTACACCCAGCAGATCAAGTTTGGTCTCTCTGTACACCATGCATTGACGTCACCCTAACCAGCAGATCAAGTTTGGTTCTCTGTACACATGCATTGACGTCATCCTACACCCAGCAGATCAAATTTGGTCTCTCTGTACACCATGCATTGACGTCATCCTACACCCAGCAGATCAAGTTTGGTCTCTCTGTACACAATGCATGACGTCATGCTACACCCAGCAGATCAAGTTTGGTCTCTCTGTACACCATGCATTGACGTCATCCTACACCCAGCAGATCAAGTTTGGTCTCTCTGTACACCATGCATGACGTCATGCTACACCCAGCAGATCAAGTTGGTCTCTCTGTACACCATGCATTGACGTCATCCTACACCCAGCAGATCAAGTTTGGTCTCTCTGTACACCATGCATTGACGTCATGCTACACCCAGCAGATCAAGTTTGGTCTCTATGTACACCATGTATTGACGTCAACCTACACCAGCAGATCAAGTTTGGTCTCTCTGTACACCATGCATTGACGTCATGCTACACCCAGCAGATCAAGTTTGGTCTCTCTGTACACCATGCATTGACGTCATGCTACACCCAGCAGATCAAGTTTGGTCTCTCTGTACACCATGCATTGACGTCATGATACACCCAGCAGATCAATTTGGTCTCTCTGTACACCATGCATTGACGTCATGCTACACCCAGCAGATCAAGTTTGGTCTCTCTGTACACCATGCATTGACGTCAACCTACACCCAGTAGATCAAGCTTGGTCTCTCTGTATACCATGCATTGACGTCATCCTACACCCAGCAGATCAAGTTTGGTCTCTCTGTACACCATGCATTGACGTCATGCTACACCCAGCAGACGAAGTTTGGTCTCTCTGTACACCATGTATTGACGTCATCCTACACCCAGCAGATCAAGTTTGGTCTCTCTGTACACGCATGCATTGACGTCACCCTACACCCACAGATCAAGTTTGGTCTCTCTGTACACCATGCATTGACGTCACCCTACACCCAGCAGATCAAGTTTGGTCTCTCTGTACACCATGTATTGACGTCATCCTACACCCAGCAGATCAAGTTTGGTCTCTCTGTACACCATGTATTGACGTCATGCTACACCCAGCAGTTAAGTTTGGTCTCTCTGTACACCATGTATTGACGTCATCCTACACCAGCAGATCAGTTTGGTCTCTCTTTACACCATGTATTGACGTCTTCCTACACCCAGCAGATCAAGTTTGTCTCTCTGTACACCATGTATTGACGTCATCCTACACCCAGCAGATCAATTTGGTCTCTCTGTACCCATGCATTGACGTCAGCCTACACCAGCAGATCAGTTGGTCTCTCTGTACACCATACATTTACGTCATGCTACACCCAGCAGATCAAGTTTGGTCTCTCTGTACACATGCATGACGTCATCCTACACCCAGCAGATCAAGTTTGGTCTCTCTGTACACCATGGATTGACGTCATCCTACCACCCAGCAGATCAAGTTTGGTCTCTCTGTACACCATGCATTGACGTCAACTACACCCAGCAGATCAAGTTGGTCTCTCTGTACACCATGCATTGACGTCATGCTACACCCAGCAGATCAAGTTTGGTCTCTCTGTACACCATGCATTGACGTCACCCTACACCCAGCAGATCAGTTTGGTCTCTCTGTACACCATGCATTGACGTCATGCTACACCAGCAGATCAAGTTTGGCTCTCTGTACACCATGCATGACGTCATCCTACACCCAGCAGATCAAGTTTGGTCTCTCTGTACACCATGCATTGACGTCATCTCAACCCAGCAGATCAAGTTTGGTCTCTCTGTACACCATGCATTGACGTCAACCTACACCAGCAGATCAAGTTTGGTCTCTGTGTACACATGCATTGACGTCATCCTACACCCAGCCAGATCAAGTTTGGTCTCTCTGTACACCATGTATTGGCGTCATCCTACACCCAGCAGATCAAGTTGGTCTCTCTGTACACCATGCATTGACGTCATGCTTACACCCAGCATCAAGTTTGGTCTCTCTGTACACCATGCAATGACGTCATCCTACACCCAGCAGATCAAGTTTGGTCTCTCTGTACACCATGCATTGACGTCATCTACACCCGCAGATCAAATTTGGTCTCTCTGTACACCATGCATTGACGTCATCCTACACCCAGCAGATCAAGTTTGGTCTCTCTGTACACCATGCATTGACGTCATGCTACACCCAGCAGATCAAGTTTGGTCTCTCTGTACACCATGCATTGACGTCATCCTACACCCAGCAGATCAAGTTTGGTCTCTCTGTACACCATGCATTGACGTCATGCTACACCCAGCAGATCAAGTTTGGTCTCTCTGTACACCATGCATTGACGTCATCCTACACCCAGCAGATCAAGTTTGGTCTCTATGTACACCATGTATTGACGTCAACTGCACCAGCAGATCAAGTTTGGTCTCTCTGTACACATGCATTGACGTCAGCCTACACCCAGCAGATCAAGTTGGTCTCCCCTGTACACCATGCATTGACGTCATGCTACACCAGCAGATCAAGTTTGGTCTCTCTGTACACCATGCATTGACGTCATCCTACACCCAGCAGATCAAGTTTGGTCTCTCTGTACACCATGTATTGACGTCAGCCTACACCCAGCAGATCAAGTTTGGTCTCTCTGTACACCATGTATTGGACGTCATGCTACACCCAGCAGATCAAGTTTGGTCTCTCTGTACACCATGTATTGACGTCATCCTACACCCAGCAGATCAAGTTTGGTCTCTCTTTACACCATGTATTGACTCATCTACACCCAGCGATCAAGTTTGGTCTCTCTGTACACCATGTATTGGACGTCATCCTACACCCAGCAGATCAAGTTTGGTCTCTCTGTACACCATGCATTGAGTCATCCTACACCCAGCAGATTCAAGTTTGGTCTCTCTGTACACCATACATTTACGTCATGCTACACCAGCAGATCAAGTTTGGTCTCTCTGTACACCATGCATTGACGTCATCCTACACCCGCAGATCAAGTTTGGTCTCTCTGTACCCATGATTGACGTCATCCCACACCAGCAGATCAAGTTTGGTCTCTCTGTACACCATGGGATTGACGTCAACCTACAACCCAGCAGATCAAGTTTGGTCTCTCTGTACACCATGCATTGACGTCATGCTACACCCAGCAGATCAAGTTTGGTCTCTCTGTACACCATGCATTGACGTCCATTACACCCAGCAGATCAGTTTGGTCTCTCTCTGTACACCCTGCAATGACGTCATGCTACACCCAGCAGATCAAATTTGGTCTCTCTGTCACCATGCATTGACGTCATGCTACACCCAGCAGATCAAGTTTGGTCTCTCTGTACACCATGCATTGACGTCATCCTACACCCAGCAGATCAAGTTTGGTCTCTCTGTACACCATGCATTGACGTCACCTACACCCAGCAGATCAAGTTTGGTCTCTCTGTACACCATGCATTGACGTCATCCTACACCCAGCAGATCAATGTTGGTCTCTCTGTACACCATGTATTGGCGTCATCCTACACCCAGCAGATCAAGTTTGGTCTCTCTGTACACCATGCATGACGTCATCCTACACCCAGCAGATCAAGTTTGGTCCTCTCTGTACACCATGCATTGACGTCAGCCTACACCAGCAGATCAAGTTTGGTCTCTCTGTACACCATGCATTGACGTCATCCTACACCCAGCAGATCAAGTTTGGTCTCTCTGTACACCATGCATTGTCGTCATGCTACACCCAGCAGATCAAGTTGGTTCATCTGTACACCATGCATTGACGTCATCCTACACCCAGCAGATCAAGTTTGGTCTCTCTGTACACCATGCAATTGACGTCATGCTACACCCAGCAGATCAAGTTTGGTCTCTCTGTACACCATGCATTGACGTCATGCTACACCCAGCAGATCAAGTTTGGTCTCTCTGTACACCATGCATTGACGTCATCTAGCACACCCAGCAAGATCAAGTTTGGTCTCTATGTACACCATGTATTGACGTCAACCTACCCAGCAGATCAAGTTTGGTCTCTCTGTACACCATGCATTGACGTCATCCTTACACCCAGCAGATCAAGTTTGGTCTCTCTGTACACCATACATTTACGTCATGTACACCCAGCAGATCAAGTTTGGTCTTCTCTGTACACCATGCATTGACGTCATCTACACCCAGCAGATCAGTTTGGTCTCTCTGTACACCATGGATTGACGTCATCCTACACCCAGCAGATCAAATTTGGTCTCTCTGTACACCATGCATTGACTCAGCCTACACCAGCAGATCAAGTTTGGTCTCTCTGTACACCATGCATTGACGTCATGCTACACCCAGCATCAAATTTGGTCTTCTGTACACCATGCATTGACGTCATGCTACACCAGCAGATCAAGTTTGGTCTCTCTGTACACCCTGCATTGACGTCATGCTACACCCAGCAGATCAAATTGGTCTCTCTGTACACCATGCTTGACGTCATGCTACACCCAGCAGATCAAGTTTGGTCTCTCTGTACACCATGCATTGACGTCATGCTACACCCAGCAGATCAAGTTTGGTCTCTCTGTACACCATGCATTGACGTCAACCTACACCAGCAGATTCAAGTTTGTCTCTCTGTACACCATGCATTGACGTCATCCTACAAACCCCGCAGATCAAGTTTGGTCTCTCTGTACACCATGCATTGGCGTCATCCTACACCCCGCAGATCAAGTTTGGTCTCTATGTACAACATGTATTGACGTCAACCTACACCCAGCAGATCAAATTTTGGTCTCTCTGTACACCATGCATTGACGTCATCCTACACCCCGCAGATCAAGTTTGGTCTCTCTGTACACCATGCATTGACGTCATGCTACACCCAGCAATCAAGTTTGGTCTCTCTGTACACCATGCATTGACGTCATGCTACACCCAGCAGATCAAGTTTGGTCTCTCTGTACACCATGCATTGACGTCATGCTACACCCAGCAGATAAAGTTTGGTCTCTCTGTACACCATGCATTGACGTCATCCTACACCCAGCAGATCAAGTTTGTCTCTCTGTACACCATGCATTGACGTCATCCTACACCCAGCAGATCAAGTTTGGTCTCTCTGTACACCATGCATTGACGTCATGCTACACCCAGCAGATCAAGTTTGGTCTCTCTGTACACCATGCATTGACGTCATCCTACACCCAGCAGATCAAGTTTGGTCTCTCTGTACCCCCATGCATTGACGTCATGCTACACCCAGCAGATCAAGTTTGGTCTCTCTGTACACCATGTATTGACGTCATGCTACACCCAGCAGATCAAGTTTGGTCTCTCTGTACACCATGCATTGACGTCAGCCTACACCCAGCAGATCAAGTTTGGTCTCTCTGTACACCATGCATTGACGTCATGCTACACCCAGCAGATCAAGTTTGGTCTCTATGTACACCATGCATTTGACGTCATGCTACACCCAGCAGATCAAGTTGGTCTCTCTGTACACCATGTATTGACGTCATGCTACACCCAGCAGATCAAGTTTGGTCTCTCTGAACCAGCCGCCGTGGCGAAGTGGTTAGCGTCGCGTACTCTCCCGGCTGGGAGGTCGTGGGTTCGAATCCCATCAGAAGTCATGTGGGTTTTTTTCTGCCCCGACCGGCTCCTACCCAGAGTTGAGTTGCTGCGGACTCAGTTGGGAAGACTGGGACCACACAGTCGAGTTTCATCCACTTAATGGATGCGTTTCTGAGAGTGTTGCTCAAATTTCCTGACCAACACTGCAGGTGCCTGTATCTCTCGGCCTGGTTGACGCCGGGATATATTGAAAGGAAGCGTAGAGTACAGCCCTGTCAAGTAGTCTCCCGACCGAAATGGAAATCCGTAGCATCATCTTAATCATCCTCATTCTCATCAATCAGCATTAAAAAAAAAAAGTCTCAAATTCTGTGGCCCTTCATGCCCTGCTCTCATGGTGACCTCAATTTCGATGTCCTCTCCACGTCTGTGGCCTTGGTTTGGTTCAGTCGGGGTCGCCGGTATCGGCGAGTCCATGGGGCTGTCGTTGGGCGGACGTGTGGCGCCCTCCGGAGGAGAGCTCACTCACGCCGGCTCGCGACATGGCAATTATTGTCGTCAGAAGGGGCTTAGTAGGTGGTGTCCTGCGTATGTTAGATCAGAACAGGCGCCACTGAACACCACCGAAGTGACTCGGCAGCAGTGCAGTGTCTCCTCGGGTGGGTTGCCTCTTTGACTTGACATGACTGCTCCTGTGGATTGCCGTGCCGGGGCTGCGGCGGGCCGACCGGCTGTGGCTGTGGACGGGTGTCGGAATGAGCGGCGTGGGTGCACTGCCTCTGAGGGGCGCAGAGGTTGGGACAGCAAAAAAAAAAAAAAAAAAAAAAAAAAGATTGGTCTCTCTGTAACACCATGCATTGACGCCATGCTACATCCAGTGGATCTAGCTGGATCCTTTGTAATGCCGTGCATTGAGTCGTTGCTACTTTGGCGGGATCCAGTTTGACTTGGGATCTCTTTACCTGCCACGCACTAATGTTTTGCTACATCCGATGGATCCATTCTGAATTGGGTCTCCATCTGTCCCATTCCCTGACATCACATAATATCTCATGCATTGTTTTCTGTCAAGGACTAGCAGCTTGAAGGCCTTGAATTGGTTGCTGACGAAATGTAATGACAAAATTTAAGCTCAGCCAACAGATCTCTGAGCGAAGTCTGTGAACAGCTGCTCCCTTTCCTCATTCAATGTTCCTGTGGATGGTGTTTGAACAACATCAGTACAGCCTCCTGAACACACCCGTGAAGGTTTCATCTTTACCTGACGCAATGAACACTGTTTGTTTCTTAAAACATTTTGAAATCTGATGATAATTAAGTTGTCGTTCTGAACAAACAATAGTGTTACTTGTTGCACGGTGTACAACTCATTTCTTAGAAGTGCACTGAAGTGAAAACTACGCACACCACGTAGAAAAACGACAGAGGCATCGCATTTTTTTTGCAGATGTTGGGTTCTCAAATACATAAATATGTGCATGAATATATTGCAAAATACGGTCATGTAATTTAGATTAGAAACTGTTAATTACTGTCATGTAGTTTTTTTCCCCCAATCAGTCCCTTACACACCATGCATTGTCTGTATGGTCTCTTACAAATGGACATATTCTTGCTGATTTTAGTGTTTTGGCGTTTGACAACAAATTGTCTGGGTTTGTTAATGTTCTAATGTGTGGTGTACGGGCACTCTCACTCTGATAATGTGCTGCTTATACAACGAGAGCAACATAAATGAGACAAAAGACTTCATTAGTTTCTTTTCTTACAGTTTGTCCCAGAGAGAGAAGAGAGAGAGAGAGAAGAGAGAGAGAGAGAGAGAGAGAGAGAGAGAGAAAAGAGAGAGAGAGAGAGAGAGAGAGAGGAGAGAGAGAGAGAGAGAGAGAGAGAGAGAGAGAGAGAGAGAGAGAGAGAGAGAGAGAGACCGATCGATACAGAAAGACAGACAGACTGATAGACAGACAGGCGGACAAACAGACAGGCAGAGGTGACATCGAGGATGTAGGTAACTTTGTTGAAACCCGGCTCACCAATTGGCTTTTCTCCGATAAGGGCACCACCCCCCCCCCCCCCCACTTTTCCCTCCTCAAGGTTTTTTGCATTTTGGGCTTATTTGCTGAAAATGAAAGACAATTTTTTAAGTTGAACAGTTTTCGGGCGAAGTTTAACAGTCCCTTTCCATTAAAATTTTCCCTGTATGGTTTTTAAAAAATTTGAAAACTCTGAAAAGTGAAGGTTTCACTTCTAGTGAAATGTTTTTTTTAAAAAAACATTTTTTATGATAATTGTTGCTTTAACAAACAATAGGACTTTTAGGTTTCTTTTCTTAAAGTGCCGAAGGAAAAAGAAAAAAAAAAAAGGGAGGAAAAAAAGGGGAGAGGGGGAAAAAAAAAAAGGAGGAAAAGAAAAAGGTAGAAAAGAAGAAAAAAGAGATTTTTTTTTCCCCCCAAAAGCCCAAAACCCCAGTTTGCGACCACAAAGGCAATTTCTCGGGTTTTAGTTTTGGCTGCAAACAATTGCTTTTGTTAAGTCTTTGGTTTTTCCCTCTCCTTTTTAAATTCTTTCCCCAAAAATTCCTCTTGTTTCTTTTCTTCTTTGCCCCGGGGGGGGGGGGAAAAAAAAAAGGGAAAAAAGGGGGGGGAAAAAAAAAAAGGGAAAAAAGGGGAAAAGGGGGGGGGGGGGGGGGAAAAAAAAAAAAAAAAAAAAGGGAAGCCCAAGGGCAAATAGAAAAGGCCCAAAAAAACCTATGGGGGTTTAGGTTTTTTCCCCTTTTGGCCCCCCGGGGGGGCCCCCCCCCCCCCCCCCCCCCCCCCCCCCACCCCCCCCCCCCCCCCCCCCCCCCCCCCCCCCAGGGGCCCTGGGGGAAAAAGGAAAAAAAAAAAAAAAAGGGAAAAAGGGTTTAAAAGTTTTGATTTTTTTTTAGGGTTTTTTATTTTTTGATTGGGGGAAAAGTTTTATTTAATTCCAAAAATTTAAAATAGGAAAAGATCAAAAATAAGTAAATCATAATACAAGGATCAAATACAATCACGGTGAGATAAAATTTCCCTCCCACACAGCAAACCAAACCCCCTACCAAAATAAACCATCTGGTGAGGTGGCAATATTTAGTTTATGGGGGTGGGTAGTGAGAAATCACATTTCAACCCACTTTCCCCTTTTTTTCTCCACGTCGGTTCGGTGGCTCGTTTTTTAAAACAAGGGGGGCAGTAGTGGGGACTGCATTGATTTTTATTTGTAGGCTTAATTTCCCCCAAAGGGTAAAAATGCGGTGCTGTTTAAACAGACAACGCCCCCAGAGTACAGGTGTGTTTTTGGTGTGTGGTGTTTTTGTGTTTTTGTGGTGTGTTGGTGTTGGTGTGGTGTGTGTGTGTGCTGCGTGCGTGCGGCGTGCGTGTGTGCGTGCTGGTGCGTGCTGGGTTGTGTGTTTTGTGGGGGTGGGGGTGTGTGTGTGGGGTTGTTGTGTGTGTGTGCGCCACACAGAGAATTTATTCTGTCTCCCCCTTCTCCCCCTGTTCTTTAATTTGTCTGTCTTCTGTCTGTCTGTCGCCCTTTCCTTCCCTCCTCCCCCTTTTTTCCTTCTTTTTCCCCCTCCTCTTTTTTTTCCCTCTCTCCCCTCTCCCTCTTTTTTTTCCTCCCTTCTCTCGCCTTCTCCCCCCTTCCCCGAGTTTTAATCTCCTGAAAATAGTTAAAAGGGTCATAAGCGGGAGAAGGGGGGAAGGGGAGAAAAAAGGGGAGGAAAGGGGGGAGGAGAAGGAAAAGAGTGGGGGGGAGAGAGAGAAGAGAGGAGAGGAAGAAGAGAGAAGGAGAGAGAAGAGAGAGAGAGAGAGAGAGAGAAGAGAGGGGAAAGAGGAGAGAGGAAGAGAGAAGAGAAAAAGAAGGAGAGGAGAGGAAAGAGGGAGAAAGAGAGAGAGGAGAAGGAGAAGAAGGGAGGAGAGAGAAAGAGGGAGAGGGAAGGAGAGAGAGGAGAGAGGAGAGAGGGGGAAAGGGGGGAAAAAGAGAGAGAAAAGGGAGAGAGAGAGAGAGAGATGAGAGAAGGGAGGGGAAAAGAAAAGAGGGGGAGAGGGGAAGAAAGGACAGAGGAGAAGGGGGGGGGGGGGGGGGGGGGGGGGGGGGGGGGGGAGAGGGAAAGGGGGGGGCGGAGAGGGGGGGAGGTGGGGGAAAGAGGAGAGGGGGCGCGGGGAAAGTGGGGGGGGGGGGGGGGGGGGGAACGCTTTGGCTTTTTGGTAAGAAAAAACCAAAAAACCCCCCAAACCCACCCTAAAAGACCAAAAATTTTTGGGCCCACCCTGGTTTTTTATTGGCTGGGTCCCGGAGAGGGGTTTTGACTCGGGAAGGGGCCCCCTGGTTTTGGGCTGATAAATGCCAACAAAAGGTGGGGGAGCAAGTCGCAGAGGGGCCACCCCTAATAAAATCACATAAACCCCCAAAAAAGGGAGGCTGCAAGCAATATCAAACTTTCGAGCATTTAAATTTTTAACGTAGAAAAGCATGCCCAAATTTTCTGCTCGACACACGAATAATCATCGCAGAAAACAGGTAGGTCCAGGGCAGGATATGATAAATCACAATATCAAAAAAAAAACAATGAGCCAAAAAACAGCAACCACAAAAGGCTGTATAAATCCACAAGACTTCGATAACAACAGCCTCAGGCCCCGGGGAGAGTCGACTCGGGGCCAACATTTTCGAGGTCTCAGACTCTGTTAAACAACATTAAAAACACGGAACTTTTTTTAACAGAACATTGGGAAGCTAAAACACGCTGTTGTAGTCTGTCCCATTCTAATCCCTTTCCTTGAAAGGAGGATAAACGACTCACTAAATTCACTAAAGATGGTCTCATTGTTGATGGCTACACACCACGGGCGGTTTGGTGAAAGTGACCGGGCGGGTGAAGAGAAGATATCACCAGTATTGCTGAGGTCTTCTGGAACAGCAAGGTGTACGCATGGAGAGGGATGCTGAAAAAAATAAAAAAAGCCAGTAACTGCAAGAATATTGAGGAAAGTACAAAAAGAAGACCCGAAACTAAAACATCAGGATTCAACCTCTCAGTCTTAAAATCTGGTCAGAATTTGCATAGCAATCGCATACTGACAAAACTGAAAGTTTTGCAAGGCAAAAACCGTTCTCAATAAATAAAAAAAAAAAATCAAGCCCCCAGTTCTCCCTATATTTTTGTACACAAATTAAAACGTAAAAGCCTTCTTTGATTGCAGAAATGAACCAAATTCGCAAATGAGCCTTACCGCAAAATCTCAAACACCCCGTACACAAATCGTTTCTGCAATATTTTAAATCCAATTAGAAACCCAGGGCAAACCTTCACCCTTTGTGATTTGCACATTTACGAGGTGGGCCATCCTTTGATATGATCAAAGAAAGGTGTTCTGCAGGGCACAGTATCGAAAGATCCTACAGAAGTAAATCAGAGGACAACCCCAGGCAGTACCCCACCTGTCCTTCACCAGCTTCAAAGGGCCACAGACGGACAAGTGTTTTACACTCTTGTCAAGTCTCAGTGAAGTAGGTGACACCCCGTCCGTGGTGGCCGGCCACAAGAACCTTTTGTTTGGAAACAGTGATGAGTGGTAACAAACAAACAATTGGTTTTTTGGGAAACAGTGAGGTGGAATAGGAACAAGCAATTGGGTTTGGGAAAAAGTGATGAGTGGTAGATCAAACAAACAAAGAGTGTTTGGAAAAATGATTGGTAGATCAGAAAACAATTGGGTTTGGAAAAAATATGGGGGAGATAGGAACAACAAATTGGTTTTTGGAAACGTGAGATGGAGATAAAACAAAAAATTGAGTGTTTGGAAACATGATAGTGGGAGATAAAACTAACTGCAGTCAGACACCCTATTTTTGCATGGAAAGAGGGGGGTAAGTAGCTGTCATCACAGTTTAGTTTGGCATAAATGCCCCTCGTCTGACAAAAATGGGTTTTTTTTGTGGGGAAAAAAAGCTAACGCAGCTAGACGTTTAAAAGTTGTTTTTCGTGGAAAGTAAAGTAATGCTCTAACAACATGTTTTTGGGGAAATTTAAAAACTAACGTCAACTAGACAACATTTGTTTGCGGGGGAAATAAACTCATGACATCAGACATACTTTGTTTTGTCGTGGGAAGAAAAACTAACTGACTCAGAATAATTTGTTTGTCGTGGAAAGTAAAGCTAACTGACAGTAGACATACCGTTGTTTGAGTGGGAAGTAAAGCCCTGAATCTAGACATACATGTCGTTTGTGTGGGAAAATAAAGCTAAATGACAGCTAACATACATTTTTTGTGTGGAAAATAAAGCTCACTGACAGTCTAGCATACTTCGTTTGTCGTGGGGAAAATAAAGCAACTACAGTCAAAACATATATTGTTTGTGTGGAAAATAAAGCTCCTGACAGTCTAGAATACATGTCGTTTGTCGGGGAAAGTAAAGTATGAAGCTAGCTCATGTCTCTGTCGTGGAAAATAAAGCTTCCCCGACAGTCAGACAACTTTCGTTTTTGTGGGAGTAAGCTAACTGCTAGACACAGTGTCGGAAGAAGAATGACTGACCCTTTTACAACTAGTTTTCATACTGGAAAAAAAGCACAACAAGTTTTTTTAGTGGAAATAACAAGCTCACCGACTTTTTGACATGGTTTCTGGGTGAAAACTCACGGAATTTGTAGACATGGTTTTTGAAAGAAACTCACCGACTTTGAGACACTGGTTTCTGGGTGAAGCCACCGACTTTGTAACATGGTTTTTTTTGGGGTGAACATAAAATCTGCCTTTACCCTCCGTTCTGAGGTCAGGCAAAAACCTTCCCCCTTGTTGTTTTCCCGAAAACTCTATTTGTACGTTGACAGTCACCAAAGGACCCCGGAAGGGAAAAAATCTCGGCGGTTGACCTTCTCTGTCTGAGTCTGGAACGAACGACATGACGCCTTCATAAAAAGAAACCCCTCAATTGGGTTTGACTGGGGCTTGGGGGGCTGGGGTACCTGATACCAAACACACAACAACACACACACACACACAAAACCACAAACACACCCACCAAAAACACACCACACCAACACACCACCACACACACACACACACACACCACACAAAACACAACACCCCACAACAAACGCGCGCGCGGGGCGCGCGCGGGCGCATCACAAATTCCAACAAAACCCTCACCACCACAACACACACACACACACACACACACACAACACACAACACACACACCCTGCATATTCAATAACAGTCTCTTTCACCAACACACAAAACACACACACACACACAAAACCCACACACAACCAACCAACCACAACGGCGCGCGTGCACGCGCGTGCGCGCCTTTTACACATATTTACACACGGTTTTTTTATACACACACACACACACCCACCACACACACACACACACCAAACACGCGCGGCCGTGCCGCGCCGGGGTGCACCCGGCGCGGCATCAACCCTATTCACAACAGAGTTTTTTTACACAACACACAACACACACACACACACACACACACCACACACACACACCACACACCCCCCCACCCACACCAAACCCGGCAAACCCCCAAAAAAAGAAAAAGGACCCCCAACCAACTTTTAGTAGCGTTTCAGCAATATAGCACAAAACAGAAACAGCAGCTCCACATAGATATTCAGACTGGTGCAGTGCTAATGAATAGTCCACACAGATATTCAGGGAGAGAGCAAACAACGAATAATCCCACACAGATATTCAGGGAGATAGCATACAATGAATAATCCACACAGATATTCAGGGAGATAGCATACAATGAATAATCCCACACAGATATTCAGGGAGATAGCATACAATGAATAGTCCACACAGATATTCAGGGAGATAGCATACAATGAATAATCCCACACAGATATTCAGGGAGATAGCATACAATGAATAGTCCACACAGATATTCAGGGAGATAACATACAATGAATAGTCCACACAGATATTCAGGGAGATGGAGAATGAAGGAGATGATATGTCTTACATGGAAAAATGGGAATGGATAAAAATGAAAATAAGGAATTATTGTATCGAGTTCGGAAAACGTCTTGCTTGTAACACACGAAACAAAAAAATCGATTTACAAAAAAGAATACAAGATCTCGAATCAAACATCCTACGTAACGTTCAAAACAAAGAACTACAGATTGATTTGTTAAAAGCAAAACATGAATATGAAACTATTTGACTTGGAGAAGACAAAAGGAGCCAAGTGAGATCAAGGTTGAGATGGATAGAGGAGGGGGGAAAAAGAACTGCAAATACTTTTGTAGCTTAGGAAAATCTAAAAGCAGAAATAAGATCATGGCACGATTGTGTAAAGACACTGGGGAGGTAGTGCATCTTCAGAAAGACATTCTGAGCGAACAGGCGTTATTCTACGAAAATCTTTATAATCAAACTACGCAAGATAATGAAGTCGCTGAGTCATGCGAAGTCTTATTGAAAACGAAAACCTTCCGAAGCTAAACAATGACGAATCCGAGTCATGCGAAGGGCTGATCACAGAGGCTGAAGCCACAGAGGCTCTAAGAGAGATGAAAAAACGGCTCAGCTCCTGGAAGCGATGGGATCAGTATTGAATTTTTAAAGTTCTTTTGGACCAGAATAAAACGTGTTATTATTAAATCCTTCAACGAATCGTTCACCAACGGGAGTTTATCATACACCCAAAACCTTGAAGTCATTACACTGATACATAAAGGTAAGGATTTAGACAGTAATTGGCGCCCAATAACTCTTACAAACTCAGATTACAAGTTATTAGCCAAAGTTTTAGCACTTAGAAGGGGAACAGTATTACACAAGCTGATTAGTGAAGACCAGGTAGGATACATGAAAGGCAGAAATATTGCCACCGTGTTGAGAACTATAGACGATGTTATAAATTACTTTAATGTAACAGGCAGAGCTGGATACATACTTGCACTAGACTATGCCAAAGCGTTTGACTCGATCTCTAGGACATACTTGTTGCACACGTTCAATGTTTTTGGTTTTGGGCCAGATTTCATACGTTGGGTGTCCGTTTTAATGAAACATAACGTAAGCTGTATCAATCATGGAGGGTGGTTGTCTGAGTATTTTAAAGTCAACTGTGGCATTCGACAGGGGTGCCCATTTTCGCCCATGGCCTTTATTTTAGTGGTAGAAATATTGGCCTGTAAAGTTAGAAATAGCTCGGTCACCGGAATAAAATTGCCAAGTACACAAAAACGTGAACCCAAAAAGCATTCGCATAAAACACATGGCAGATGACACTACCTTTTTTTTAAAAGGTCAAACGGATTTAAAAATTGTAACAGATATAATTATGCAATTTGGAAGATTTAGTGGGTTACTGTTGAACAATCAGAAAACTAAAATACTTAAGAAAGACTTCCACTTTAAAAAAAAGCATACAATGAATAGTCCACACAGATATTCAGGGAGATAGCATACAATGAACAGTCCACACAGATATTCAGGGAGATAGCATACAATGAATAGTCCCACACAGACATTCAGGGAGATAGCGAACACACAATGAGCAGTCCCACATAGATACTAAGACTGACAGGGTACAGACAATGCACAGTCCACACAGATATATAGGATCACAGGACGTAGACAGACAGATATGCAGATAGAGATGGAACTGATAATGAATAGACTCATACAGGTTTTCAATCAGACCGTGCACAGACGATGAACACTCCCTACAGATGTTTAAATAGACAACTTTCAGACCGCAATGAACAGCTCCACACAGAGAGGCAGACTGAAGTTGTACAGATGATGAACAGTTTGTTTGTAATCATTACTAAAGTACTTATCTAGTGCCTCACCTCGGTTAGATACTGAGCTCTAAAAGCGTTACAATCCAGACTTTCGTTTGCACAATTCACACAGGTATTCAGGCTCACGGTTACACAGACGATCAACAGTCAGTACAGATATAAAGGTTGCCAAGTACAGAAGATAAACTGTCCACACAGATATTCAGCCTGCCCGGAATAGACAAGGAACCGTTCATACAGATATTCAGGCTGACATGGTACAGACAATGAACAGTTCATACAGATATTCAGACTGAAGGAGCGGAGAGCATAATTGTCAAGGCAATGAACAGTTTCATACAGATAGTCAGACTGCCAGGTACAGAGAATGAACAGTCCATACACATATTCAGACCGACAGGGTACAGACCATGATTGTCAGACAGAGTAAAGACAGTGAACAGTTCTATACAGACAGTCAGACCGACAGGGTACAGACCATGATTGTCAGACAGAGTAAAGACAGTGAACAGTTCCATACAGACAGTCAGACTGCCAGGGTACAGACCATGATTGTCAGACAGAGTAAAGACAGTGAACAGTTGCATACAGACAGTCAGACTGCCAGGGTACAGACCATGATTGTCAGACAGAGTAAAGACAGTGAACAGTTCCATACAGATAGTCAGACTGACAGGGTACAGACCATGATAGTCAGGATCCAAACAATGAACAGTTCCATACAGATAGTCAGATTGACAGGGTACAGACCATGATAGTCAGGATCCAAACAATGAACAGTTCCATACAGATAGTCAGACTGACAGGGTACAGACCATGATAGTCAGGATCCAAACAATGAACAGTTCCATACAGATAGTCAGACAGGGAGGGGCCAGTTGTTGAGCACTGACACTCACAAGTTGAAAGTCAGGGGTTAAAACCTGGGCAGTGTGTGACAGGTGAAGGGTGGAGCGGGATGTTTCCCACCTGTCAGGTCAGAATTGTGCACAGGCTGAGCATCTGTGTTCCATCTGTGTTCCACAGGTGTACAGGGCAAGACAAGTGTTTTCCCACTTTCGTTAGTTCAAGTCCCATTCCACATGTCCAAAGAATTCACCACTTCCTCTTCTTCAGTTGCTGTCTGTTTGACTCTCGCTCACGGGTTGATAATTCTCTGCATTGTACAACTGATAAAGTCAGATTGTCAAATGTGAAGCACACACACACACACACACACACACACACACACACACACACACACACACACACACACACGCACGCACGCACGCACGCACGCACCGCACGCACACACACACACACACACGCACACACACACACACACACGCGCGCGCGCGCGCGCGCACACACACGCACGCACGCACACACGCACGCACGCACGCGCGCGCACGCACGCACGCACGCACGCACGCACGCACGCACGCACCACACACACACACACACACACACACACACACAGGGGTTTCATTGCAGGGAAAGACTACGTGCAGGCAGAGGACTGACCTCGCGTAAAAATGAAATGGCATACTGGATAACCAGACCGGGCACCCAGCGAATTGAACGATTCTCTCATTGCATGACGTGAGCGGGGTAAACGGGAATCCGTGAAAGGGGTCAGTAGGAACGGGAGGTAGAGAGGCATCATTGCTCTGGTCACTCAGAGGCCAGACTGCATTAGCAGATTACGCTGAGACAGACGACGGTGATTGAATTTCATGAGCAGATGGATGTGAACTAACAGAATGTGTCTGATTCATTTTCAGCCGTTCAGTGAAGCTGGGGAAAACATCGCTTGTGTGTGTGGGCAACACATACATATATACAGGACCAGGCAGACAAACAATCAGGCGACAGAACAGCACATGAAAGGTTCACATGTAAGAGCAATAATGATTGCAAACACTAAATTTATTGTGTCATTTATTTAGTAATTGATTTTTTTTTGACAACGCATCCTTTGTACTCTTTAAGAGCTGTTCGACATGCTGTGTCCTTTTTATTTCTGAAATGTCTAAATGATTTGTTTCTGAAATGCGACAATCAGCTGTGATAAAGGTGACCGGTGACGCCATGGACACTGACCGTAGGTAGGACAGCGAGAGATAGCTTACCTGGTGTTTTCTTTGATGAAATGCTTTGTCCTCGACCAGCCCCGAGAGAGACAGACTTTGTAGCGTTGGTCTCTTGGCTTGGGCAACATTCTCAAGCAAATCATCTAAGATGACATTCGACTGTTTGAACTCAGCCTAACCGTTTAAGCTCCAGGGTACACTCACTTTCAGAAGAAACTGGAAGGGGGATGGGAGCTGAAACCCGACAAATGTGTGTAGACCAATTTCAGCGGTCTGATCGTTGTTCTTGTCATTGCCCCACGAGTCGTGATTGAAAGTCGTCTCTGTTAAGCCTGTGTCACACCAGACGAACCGGTTGCTCAAGTCTTCTGCCTTGCTTTTGCTGTTTGACAGTCGACACTTGTGACCACTTAGGTAAGTGAAGAAAAGAGCGAGCGGTCCACCATTTTCAGAGTGCAACATGCTCACCTTTTCAGGCCAGCCACAGGCACCATGTCGGTGATCATTCTGTTAGAACAAAAGTGAAGGTTGTTTATTCCATAATCCTATCGTTATCAGTGAACACGATTTTTGTTTGCATTCCATCTCCCCTCCCCCTCCTCTTCAAACACAGTTGAAACCAAAATTAAGAATTTATCTGTTCTTCCTGATTTTATGTGAGATATGATTATGTTAATAAGTAGGAACTCTCCATTAAAGTGAAGAAGTCAGAACTCATCGACGTGCATTAGACAAACAACATGGAGTGAACTGCTGTCAGGAACTGTACCCTGGCTCCTAGTCCTTTGTCATGCATTTCTCTATGAACAGTGTATGTCCACGGAAAATATGAATTTCTTGTGGAAGCAATTGAAAGTGAAGAATTTTCAAGTCTTGGTTACCCTCTTATGTCTTGGCCCACCTAGTCACGGAAAATGTGCAGATAGCACACGTTTAAGAGAAGGAATAACAAGAACTGACTGGCTCGTCACTCACAGGATGGTCAGTTGTCAGAGGATGGTCAGTTGTCAGAAGATGGTCAGTTGTCTGGGAGGACAGGTTGGCCAGTGGCGCCCTACGTGGTGTTGTGAGGGAGCATGCCTCATAGTTTTTTTGTTGTTTTTTGACATAGGAAGTGCCTTTAATAAAAGCAAAGCCCCTGCCAGGCCTATTATAGGCTTAGCAAGCCCCCAGTGACATGATGATAAGAAGGGGAAAAAAGAGAAAAACGAAAATTAATGTTTTATAGATAAAGATATTTTCAAACTGATTTAAGCAGATAATTGATCAAAGTTTGTTTTTCTTTTCAGAAAAAACAAAACAAAAACAAAAACAAAACAAAAAACAAACAAACGTTTTCCTAGTTAGACTAAGGATAAACTGTTTTCTTGTTTGTACTGAGAGGGACACAGCTTAAAAATGCATTTGTAAATTCGACGCTAGGTCTCAGAATTTGTTAAGATGTTGTTTGCTTTACTAAGGCCAAAATTTAGGAAAGGAAACTGTTGTGAAGTACCAGGGATTATTTTTGAAAACAGAGATTTTTGTGGCACTGTCTGAGGCCAGCTTATAAAAGAGAAGTATGTGTGTGTTTCTGGGTAGCTGGTCAATACGTTTGTATTGAAAAGTATGCGATAATGTGAAACCATAGTAAAGCTATTGAATGTAAATAGTGTAAAATATATTTGCTAATTAAAGGGGGAAATCTTTTCTGTTTGTCTATCGGCTTATGTGTCGGGTTTGCACGATCGAGTGTTTGAGAACTGCTGAAATTAGTGTAGCGACTAATTGACATGACTAGTCGATTCACATATTGCTTTCCTACAAATCCGCCTGTGATGTTTTGACTAAAAAGCAGCGAGGCAAGCAAATGCGGTTAAAAGAACAGTCGTTCTGGCACTTAGGCGTAATACTTGCTAGTGCGAAGAGGGCTTTAGCTAAAGCCCTCTCCCAAACCCCAGGCAGCGAATCATGTGCGGCGGACCTTAACAACGTGTTTAGTAAATGGACCTGTGCCTCATCAGACGGTCTGAGGACATTGTCCTGATCCCAACATTGTGTTGTCAATCCCCACAGGGCCAGAGTCTGAAGTAGGGGATGAGAGAGAGAGGAGAGAGAGAGAGAGAGAGAGGGGAGAGAGAGGAGATGAGAGAGAGAGAAAGAAAGAGAGAGAGAGAGAGAGAGAGAGAGAGAGAGAGAGAGGTGTTTGCTGGAAATTAAAGGTAATTGGTGTGTTGTGTGTGCATGTGCGCATGCGTGCGCTTGTGTGTGTGGCGTGTTTGAATGTTTGTGTTTGTTTGTGTTTGTGTTTGTTTGAGTGTTTGTGTTTGTATTTGCGTTGTGAGTGTTTGTGCGTGCCTGGAGTGCGCGCACGCGCGCGCGCGCGCGCGCGTGTGTGTGTGTGTATGTGCGCGCTGCGCGCGTGTGTGTCTGTGTGTGCGACAAGAGAGAGAGGAGAGAGAGGAGGAGAGAGGGGAGGAGATGAGAGAGAGGAGAGGAGGAGGGGAGAGTAGAGAGAGAGAGAGATAGATGAGAGAGAAGTGCGCGGATGTATGTGTATGTGTGAAACAAGACCAAACCAGGCGTAAAGGACATGTCACCATCCCCTATGTCCCCGGTTGTGACCGAAGCCTTGAGCAGGAAGATCAGGAAAAAACGGCGTCTCCGTACATCCCAAACCTTTTCAACACCATCGGCAGCCAGCTGGTCGCCCCAAGGACAAAACTGACAAACTGGACAAGTGTGGAGTGATCTACCAAATAGGACTGTCGTGACTGTGAAGAGAACTATGTCGGGGAAAACTGAGAGAAACCTTCGAAAACGCTTGAGAGAACACAAAAAGAGAATCATCACCAGTTGGCGCCCACCTTTTTATAGGCATCCTTCAGTCTCGGAAGACTATGGGGGTTGCGCTCTAGGTGTCTATTCTGGCACAGCGACGGGTGTGGCTGGCCAGTCCGACGCGGGAATGACAGTCCCTGTGGCAGAGGGCACAGATGAAGTCTGACGCTGGTTTGTCTGCCTGGGCTGCAACCTTTCTTCTCATTCTCTTTTCCCCGTGCTGCTGAGTGAGTGTCTCTTCGAACTTGGAGAGACCTTTCTGCACAGTCTGTCTCCAGGCTGACCGTTCGAGGCTGTTGCTTCCCAGTTGTTCTGGTCGATGTTCAAGGCCTTTAGGTCCCTCTTGCACACGTCTTTGAATCGCAGCTGTGGTCTGCCTGTGGGACGTTTTCCCTGCACAAGTTCTCCATAGAGGAGGTCTTTAGGGATCCGTCCATCATCCATGCGCACGACATGGCCGAGCTAGCGCATACGTCTCTGTTTCAGCAGGTGTACATGTGGTGCATCCGGCTCTTTCCAGGACAGTGTTGTTTGGGACTTGTCCTGCCAGGTGATGTTCAGAATGCGTCGTAGGCTACGCATATGAAAAGCATTGAGCTTTCGCTCTTGTCGGGCACGCAAAGTCCAAGACTCGTTGCCATACAGGAGGGTGCTCACAAACGCAGGCTCTGTAGATCTGGATCTTTGTGAGCTCGGTCAGCTTGCTGTTGTTCCATGCTTTCTTTGTCAGTCTGGTCATGGTGGTGGCTGCCTTGCCGATGCGCCTGTTGAGCTCTGCGTCAAGTGAGAGGGTGTATGAGATAATTGAGCCCAGATAAACAAAGTCATGGACGACTTCCAGTTCATGGTCATTGATGCTGATGACTGGGGAGAGTCAACATCCTGCCCCATGACCTGTTTTTTTCTTCAAGCTAATGGTAAACCCGAAGTCTTGGCAGGCATTGCTGAAGCAAGTCATGAGCTGCTGTAGGTCCTCGGCTGAGTGGGGCGGTTACTGCTGCATCGTCTGCAAAGAGGAAGTCACGCAGGCCCCTCAGCCTGACTTTGGTCTTGGCTCTTAGTCTGGAGAGGCTTAAGAGCTTCCGTTTGTCCTGGTTCGGAGGTAGATACCTTCAGGCGCCCACCTACACGCCCAGCAACATCAGTTCGAATATGACATCAGCGTTATCGACCGTGACAACAGATGGTTTCAGCGTGGGGTGAAGGAGGCCATACATATTACCACCAACAACCCCACACTCCAGCGGGACCAGGGGCAGACACACCTTGCCATCGGTGTACAACACCCTCATTGTTCAGTCACATGACCAGGGTTCGACCCGTGGTCGTGTGCACTGAATTCCCGTTCACTCAGTAGCAACACCACCGCTGACGAAGACGGACGGAGGTCTGTCGAAAGCTCCAAGTAAGTGCTTATTTCTCAGCTGAGTGACCTGTTTAAATCCGGTAGTCGTTATATATGTGTGTAAGTGTGCCGTCCAGAGAGACTACCGCAAGTTAGCTTTGGCTGTCAGTTTGTAAATCTGCTATATCGCTTTGCGAACAGTTATGGAATGGTTTGCTGTTACATTTGGAATTTGTCTGCTGTCCTGCTTTGTTTGAAGCCTCATTGACACTGACATGTTGTGTTGATTGCAGCACTGAGTAATGTGCTGTCAGACTGGCCTCTTTTTGTTATATGTACTGAAGCAATAGATCCACTGTGATCTCTTTTTCATGGCATGCATTGATTATCATACTGCGATCGACAGATTCAGTTTGCCTCGTTTTGCACCATGCACTGACCAATGCACCCAGTTAGGTATCTCTTTGCACCATGCACTAACGTCATACTATGTCCCATGGATCCAGTTAGGTATCGCTTTGCATTTTGCACTGATGTCATACTATGTCCCATGGATCCAGTAAGTTATCTCTTTGCACCATGCGCTAATATCATGCTACATTCGATGGATCAGTTTGGAATCTCTTTGTTCTATGCACTAATTTCATTGTCTATCCGATTGATCTAGTTTGATATCTGTTTGCACCCGGCACCGATGTCATACTACACCGATGGATCCAGTTTAGTATGTCTTTCCATCCTGTTCTAATCTCATATAACATCTGACAGATCCAGCTTGGTATCTTTCCATACCATGCGCAGATACAAAGCTACATCCAGAAAATCAAGGTTGGTCTCTCTTTACACCATGCACTGACGTCATGTGACATCCACCGTATCTAGCTGGATTCCTTTGTAAACCTTCCATTGAGGTTTTGCCACATTTGCAAGACCCAACTGAATTGGATCTCTCTTTGTACCGTGTATTGATGTTATACTACATCGGATGGATCCATAGGTCTCTGTCGGTCTCACGCACTGAATCATATGATATCCCATGCATCCAGTTTTTTTATGTAAAAGAAAAGCAGCTCGAAAGCCTTGTATCAATCATTGACTGCTATAATGGCATGTGTGATCCTGGCTATGAATTAGCAGAGGTCTGATTTCTGAAGCCTGCTGGTCTGAGTGAAGTGTGGTGACGGCTGTTCTTTCCTCATCCAGTGTTCCTGTGGGGTGGTGCTTGAACAACATCAATACAGCCTCCTGAACACATCAGTAAGGTTGTGGGGTGGTGTTTGAACAACATCAATACAGCTCCTGAACACACTCAGTAAGGTTGTGGGGTGGTGTTTGAACAACATCAATACAGCCTCCTGAACACATCAGTAAGGTTGTGGGGTGGTGTTTGAACAACATCAATACAGCCTCCTGAACACACTCAGTAAGGTTGTGGGGGTGGTGTTTGAACAACATCAATACAGCCTCCTGAACACACTCAATAAGGTTGTGGGGTGGTGCTTGAACAACATCAATACAGCCTACTGAACACACTCAGTAAGGTTGTGGGGTGGTGTTTGAACAACATCAATACAGCCTCCCGAACACACTCAGGAAGGTTGTAGGGTGGTGTTTGAACACCATCAATACAGCCTACTGAACACACTCAGGAAGGTTGTAGGGTGGTGTTTGAACAACATCAATACAGCCTCCTGAACACACTCAGGGAAAGGGTTTTAGGGTGGTGCTTGAACAACATCAATACAGCCTCCTGAACACACTCAGAAGGTTATAGGGTGGTGCTTGAACAGCATGCATCAATACAGCCTCCTGAACACACTCAGAAGGTTGTAGGATGGTGCTTGAACAACATCAATACAGCCCCTCTGAACACAGTCAGGAAGGTTGTGGGGTGGTGTTTGAACATCAATACAGCCCCCTGAATACACTCAGAAAGATTGTGGGGTGGTGTTTGAACAATATCAATACAGCCTCCTGAACACACTCAGAAAGATTGTGGGGTGGTGCTTAAACAACATCAACACAGCCTCCTGAACACACTCAGGAAGGTTGTGGGGTGGTGTTTAAACAACATCAATACAGCCTCCTGAATACACTCAGTAAGGTTGTGGGTGGTGTTTGAACAATATCAATACAGCCTCCTGAACACACTCAGAAGGTTGTAGGGTGGTGTTTGAAAAAACAGCAATACAGCCTCCTGAACACAGTCAGGAAGGTTTGATCTTTACCTGATATCTCAACTGTGGGCTTTGAGAAACATCTTAAACACTTGTGTTAGACACAGAACATCTTTCAGTTCGTAGACAATCCCATGATTAAGAAGTGTTTTTGATAGAAAAAAAAGTGTTTCTGGTTGCATCGTGTAATGTTCATTTCTTAGAAGTACCCCAAGAGAACACACACACCCCACAACAAACACCCCAACAACACACAACACACACACACAAAACACAACTACACAAAACACTTTTTAGAAACAAAAGGGAAGGTTGTTATTTTTAAAAAATTAATTTTTTCCTATCTTTATCAGTGAACCCGATTTTTGTTTGCATTCCATTCTCCCCCCCCCCCTCCTTTTCCCAAACACAGTTAAAACCAAAATTAAAAAATTTATTGTTCTTCCTGTTTTTTTGTGAGATAGGGATTATGTTAAAAAATTGGGAAACCCTCTCCTTTAAAAGTGAAGAAGTCGAATCATCGACGTGCATTAGACAAACAACAGGGGAGTGAACTGCTGTCAGGAACTGTACCCTGGCTCCTGGGCCCTTTTTGTCATCATTTCTCTATGAACGTGAAAAGGGCCCGGGGGGAAAATATAAAATTTTTTGGGAAGCAATTGAAAGTGAAGTTTTTTCCAAGGGTCTTGGTTACCCCTTATGTTTGGCCCACCTATAAACGAAATGTGCGATAGCACACTTTTAAAAGGGGGAAGGAATAACAAAACTGACGGGCTGGGCCCACTCCAGGAGGGGTCAAGTTGTCAGAGGATGGTCAGTTGTCAAAGATGGCATTTGTCTGGGGGGAACGGGTTTGGGGCCAGTGGGGGGCCCTACGTGGTTTTTTGTGAGGGGAAAGCCTCATATTTTTTTTTTTTTTTTTTTTGACATGGGAAAGTCCCTTTAAAAAAAGCAAAGCCATCCAGGCCAAATTATAGCTTAGCAAGCCCCAGTGACATGATGATAAAAAGGGGGAAAAAAAAAGAGAAAAACAAAATTTAAAATGTTTTATAATAAAGATATTTTAAAACCCTTTTAAGCAAAAATTTGGGAAAAAGTTTTTTTTTTTTTCAGAAAAAAAAAAAAAAAACAAAAAAAAAACCCAAAAAAACAAACAAACGTTTTCCTATTAAGACAAGGAAAAAAACTGTTTTTTTGGGTTTTTTACTGAAAAGGGGACACAGCAAAAAATGCATTTGAAAAATTCAACGTGGGTCTCGGGAATTTTTGTTAAGATTTTTTGTTTTGGGGAAATTTAAAAGGGGAAATTTTGGAAAAGGGAAATTTTTGAAAACAGGGTTTTTTTTTGAAAAAAAGAAAATTTTTGTGCCTTTTGAAGCTTAACCCCCGGAAAAAAGTATGGTGGTTTTTGGGAAACCGGTAAATATTTGAAAAGGGGAAAATTTTTCGAAAATTTGGGGAAACTTTTTTTGCCTAGGGGAATTGGGGTTAAATAGTTTTAAAATTTTGTAAGGTAAAGGGGGAAATTTTCTTTTCCCCCTTTTTTTCCCTTTTTTTTGTCTTTTCTTTTTTTTTTTTTGGCTCTTTTTATTTGCAACTTTTTCTTTTTCCCTTTTTTTTTTTTCCCCCCCCCATTTTTTGGCTTTCCTACAAATCCGCCTGGAGGGTTTTGACTAAAAAGCGGAGGCAAGAAAATGCTTTTTAAAAGAACAGTCGTTTTGGGCACTTGGGCGAAAATCCCCTTGCCTAGTGCGAAGAGGTTTTTAAGCTAAAGCCCCTCCCAAACCCCAGGCAGCGAATCTTGGCGGCGGCCCTTTAAACAAGTTTTTTGGAAAATGGACCTGTGCCCTCTTCGGGGTCTGGGGACATTTTTCCTGCCCCCAAAACCATTGTGTTGTAAAACCCCACAGGGCAAAAACGCCCTAAAGTAGAGAGAGAGAGGAGAGAGAGAGAAAAGGAGAGAGAGAGAGAGAGGAGAAAAGGAGAGAGAGAGAAAAGGGGAGAGAGAGAGAGAGAGAGAGAGAGAGAGAGAGAGGAGTGTGTTTGTTTTGGAAATTAAAGGTAATTTGGTGTGGGGGCATGTCCCAAATGCGTGCGCTTTTTTGGGTGCTTGTTTAAAATTTTTTGGGTTTGTTTGTGTTTGTGTTTGTTTGATGTTTTTTGTTTGTATTTGCTTTGTGAGTGTTTGGGCTTGCCGGGGAAGTGCGCGCAGGGCGCGCGCGCGCGCGCTTTTGTGTGTGTGTGTTTGTGCGCGCCGGCGCGGTGTGTCTGTGTGGGGCGACAGGGGAGGAGGAGGAGGAAGAGGAAGAGAAGGAGGGGAGAGAAGAGAGAGAAAAGGGGAGAGAAAAGAGGAAATAGAGAAAAAGTGCGGGATGAGGTGTTGTTTAAACAAGCCCAAACCAGGCGTAAAGGACATGTCCCCCACCCCCTTTTGTCCGCGGGGGTGCCCGAACCCTTTGACAGGAAGTCGGAAAAAAACGGCGTTTTCCTTTACATCCCAAACCATCAACACCATCTGCAGCCACTGGTCGCCCCCAAGGACAAAAACTGCCCAAACTGGACAAGTGTGGAGGATCTACCAAATAGCCCTGCCCGGGACTGGGAAGGAACAAATGTCGGGGAAACTGAGAAAAACCTTCGAAAAACGCTTGAAGAAACAAAAGAGAACCCACACCAGTTGGGCCCCCTTTTTATAGGAAACCTTCAGTTGGGAAGACTATGGAGTTGGGGTTAGGTTTTTTTCGGAAAACAGCGACGGGTTGGCTGGCCAGTCCGACGGGGGAATGACAGCCCCTGGGGCAAAAGGGCCCGATGAAGTCGGGAACGCGGGTTTTTGTCTCCCTGGGCGAACCCTTTTCTTTCATTCTCTTTTCCCCGTGCGCTGAGTGAGTGCCCCTTTCAAACCCTTGGAGAGCCCTTTTTTCTGCACAGTCTTTCTCCAGGCTGACCTTTCAAAGGGCTGTTGTTTCCCCATTTTGTTCTGGTCGATGTTAAAGGGGCCTTTAGGCCCCCCCTTTTGGGCACACGTCTTTGAATCGCAGCTGGGGTTTCTCCCTGTGGGACTTTTTCCCCCTGCACAAGTTCTCCATAGAGGAGGTCTTTAGGGATCCTTTCCATCACCCCTTGCGCACGACAGGGCCCGAGCTAGCGCATCGTCTCTTTTTTCAGCAGCGGGTTACTGCTGGTGCACCCGGGCTTTTTCCGGGGACATTTGGGGTTTGGGCCCCTTGCCCCTCCCGGGTTGATTTTAAAATGCGTCTAGGCTACGCATATGAAAAGCTTTGGGGAGCTTTCCCCTCTTGTGGGGCACGCAAAGCCCAAGACTCGTTGCCATACAGGAGGGGGGTTCCAAACGCAGGTTGTAGATCGGATCTTTGTGAGCCCCGGTCGGGCTTGCTGTTTTTCCCCATGCTTTTTTTGTGGGTCTGGTAAAGGGGTGGCTCCCCTTCCCGATGCGCCTGTTGGCTCTGCGTCAAGTGGGGGAGGGTGTATGAGAAAAAATTGAGCCCAGATAAAAAAAAGTCAGGGGCGATTTCCCCCTTTTCTGGTCATTATGCTGATAAATGGGGGAGGGGTAAACTTGCCCCTGACCTGTTTTTTCCCTTAAGCAAATGGTAAACCCAAGTTTTGGCACTTTGCTAAAAAAAAAGTCATGAGTTTGCTGTAGGTCCTGGGCTGAGTGGGGGGTTTAAATGCGCATCGCTGCAAAGAGGAATTCCGCAGGACCTCCCTAAAATTTGGTTTTGGGGCTCTTAGTCTGGAGAGGTTTAAAGAGTTCCCTTTTGCCCTGGTTGGGAGGTAGATACCTTCGGCGCCCCCTACAGGGCCCCCCCAAAAACCAGTTCGAATATGAATCAGCGTTATCAAACCTTTGACAACGGGAGGGTTTTTCAGCGGGGGGTTGAAGGAGGCCATTTTATTACCCCAAAAACCCACACCCCCGCGGGCCGGGGAAAACACACCTTCCCAAAGGGTTTAAACAACCCCCAAATTGTTCGTCAAAAGACCGGGTTCGACCCGTGGTCGTGTGCACTAAATTTCCCATTTTTCACTCAGTAGCAACACCCCCCGCTGACGAAGACGGACGGGGGTTTTGCAAAAGCCCCAAGTAAGTGTTTATTTCTCAGCTGGTGACCTTGTTTAAACCCGGGTAGTCGTTATATATGTGTGTAAGGGGGCCCGTCCAGCGGCCCCCCCCGAAATTTTTAGTTTGGCTGTCAGTTTTAAATCTGCTATATGTTTTGCGAACATTTTTAGGGAAATGGTTTGCTTTTTCCTTTTGGGGAATTTTTTCTGCTGTCCTGTTTTGGGTTTAAACCCTCATTGAAAACGACATGTTGTGTTAAATTGCAGCACGAGTAATGTCCCTGTCAAAACTGGCCTCTTTTGTTTTATTTTAACTGAAGCAATAGACCCACTGTGATCTCTTTTCGGGCATGCATTGTTAAAATTTTATGCGTTTCGACAGATTAAATTTGCCCTGGGTTTTGCACCATGCACTGCCAAATGAAACCCAGTTAGGAAACTTTTTGGCCCTTGCACTAACTTCTTTACTAGTCCAGGGGATCCATTGGGTATCGCTTTGCATTTTCCCTGATGCCCCATCTAGGGTCCCATGGATCCGTAATTATCTTTTTTGCCCCATGCGAATATCATCAAAACCGATGGACCAGTTTGGAATCTCTTTGTTCTTGCAAAATTTCATTGTCTATCCGATTGATCAAAGTTTGATATCTTTTTGCCCTGGCCCCGATGTATACACACCCGATGGATCCAGTTTAGTATGTTTTTTCCATCCTGTTTAATCTCATAAAAACATCTGACAGACCCAGCTTGGAACTTTCCATACCATGCGCAGGAAAAAAAGGGGTTTAACACCCAAAAATCAAGGTTGGCCCCTCTTTACCCATGCACGACTCAGGTAAACATCCCCCGGTATCTAGCTGGTTTCCCTTTTGTAAAACCTTCCTTTTGGGGTTTTCCACATTTGCAAGACCCAATTTAAATTTGGATCTCTCTTTTGAAACCGTTATTGATGTTAAAACTACTCGGATGGACCCATAGGTCTCTGTCGGTCTCCGCACTGAATAAATGATACCCCATGCATCCATTTTTTTTTTATGTAAAAAAAAGAAAGCTCAAAAGCCTTGTATCAATCATTGACGCTTAATGGCATGTGTGACCCTTTTGGCAAAGGAATTTAGCAGAGGTCTAAATTTTGAAGCCTGTGGTTGATTGAAGGTGGTGAGGGCTTTTCCCTTTTTCCTCACCCAGTGTTCCTGGGGGGTGGTCTTGAAAAAAAATCAATAAAAGCCCCCTGAACACACTCATTAAGGTTGGGGGTGGTTTTTTGAAAAACTAAAAACACCCTTTCCTGAACACATCAGTAGGTTGTGGGGTGGTTTTTGAACAACATCAATCCCAGCCCCTGAAACATCAGAAAAAAAGTTGTGGGGTGGGGGTTTGAACAACATAAATACAGCCTCCTGAAAATTTAAAAGGGTTTTGTGGGGGTGGTGTTTGAAAACATAAATACAGCCCCCTGCCCACCCCTCAAAAAGGGTTGGGGGTGGTTTTTGAAAAAACCCAAAATTTACGGCCTACTAAAACAAAACTCAGAAAAGGTTGTGGGGGGTTTTTAAAAAACAACATCAAAAACAGCCCCTTTAAACACAGGAAGGTTTTTTAGGGTGGTTTTTGGGAAACACCATAAATTTCCCGGCCCAAAGAACACATCAAAAAGGTTTTGGGTGGGGGTTTGAAAAAACCATCAAAACGGGGGCCTCCTGAACACACCAGGAAGGTTTAGGGGTTGGTGCTTAAACCCAACATCAATACAGCCTCCAAAAACACACTCAGAAAGGTTTTATGGGGTTTGGGTGCTTAAAACCAGCATGCATCAATACAGCCCCCCCTAAAACAAACCCCAGGGTTGTAGGATGGTGCTTGAACAACATAAATACAGCCCCCTGGAACCCCGCCCGGGAAGGGTTTGTGGGGTGGTTTTAAACATCAAACCCCCCCTGAATACACTCAGAAAGATTTTTGGGGTGGGGGTTTAAAACCAAATCAATACGGGCCTCCTGAACACACTCAAAAAGGGATTTTTTTTGGGGTGGTGCAAAAAACAAAAACAAAAACAGCCCCCTGAACCCAAAAAAAGGAAAGGGTTTTGTGGGGGGGGGTGTTTAAAAAAACCATAAATACGCCTCCTGATACACTCAGTAAGGTTGGGGGGTGGGGTTTGAAAAAATATCAATACAGCCCCCTGAACACACTCAAGAAGGTTGTAGGGTGGGTTTTTTGAACAACAGCAATCCGCCTCCTGAACACAGTCGGGAAAGGGTTTTAAATCCTTTACCTGTACCCAAAAACGGGGGTTTTGAGAAAATCAAAAAACCTTGTGTTAGACACAAACATCTTTGTTCGTAGCCCAATCCGATATTAAAAAGTTTTTTTGATAGAAAAAAAAGTTTTTTCTGGTTGAATCGTTTTTAATTTTCCCTTTCAGAATCCCCCAAAGAGAACCAACCCCACACACCCACACACCACACAACAAACACACCACACACACACCCCAAAACAAACACCAAAACACCCCGATGAAAAAAAAAAAGAAAAGAGGAAACCACAATTTTATAAAAAAAAGGGGTTCACAAGTGAGTAAAAGCAAGTATAAATTCGATGCAAAATACACACATAGGGAATTTTGAAACTGGCAACACACTTACATACTTTTGGATTCAGTTTTGGGTTTCATCGGGAAAATGGGCATTTTGGGGCAAACGCTTTTTATATGCTAAAATCAAAAACAAAATTTGGGGCATCCCAAGTTTGGTGAAAAGAGACTGAATAAATGAGTAAGTAAATATGAATATTTTACGAGTGGAGTAGATACGCCATGGGGGAATATAGCAGATTGCGATATACGCCTATGCCAAAACCCACATCAACCCCCTAAAAAAATTTACGCAAAACTTTGGCGATGCCCTGAAAGGCTGAGCAGAGTATCTGGGTTATGTGGGGGTTGGGTTTGCTGTGAAACCACACCCAAACAATCTTCTGCCACAGTTTCTCCACGTAAAGGTTGTGGTCCTCGTGTCTTAAAAAAGATGTGCGGGCCTGAAATTGATTTATTTGTGACTCTGTAAATTTTCCCCTTCGGGGTTTAAACAATGTGGTGCGCTTAAAAAGAAAGCACGAAAACTCGATACGTTCTTGTTTGAAACGGGAAATTATTCTGTCCATTTCCCTTCCCATTTCCCTTTCTTTGAGTTGTGAAACCCCAAAGCATCTCTCTGTCTTGTCTCTGCCCCTCTCTCTGTCTTCTGTCTCTTCCCCACCTTCCCCTTTCAATTTTTTTTAAATCTCCTCGCACAAACAGTCTGACAGGGCCTGTCATAAACGGGCCAAAGGCCCTTTGGGCAAAGGGGGACAGAATTATTTGTCCTCTTGAGGGAAAGGGGGGGTTTGGGGGAAATAAAATGGGGGTTGGAGAGGGGAAAAGAGATAAGCCCAAAAAGACTCAAAAACTTTTTTTACTCAAGGAAAGAGTTTTTTGGGAAATGCCTTTTCCTTCCAATTTTGTCCTTGCATTCTAAACCCTTCAACTAAACAGAGAGAGAGAGAGAGGGGAGGGAGAGAGAGAGAGAGAGAGAGGGAGAGAAGAGAGAGAAAAGGAGGGGGCGTGTTTTTGGGGTGTTGGTTAGATATCTTTTAAATTATTTCTCCTTATCTCGCCCTAAAAAACCGGGGTTTGCACACTTTTGGGGCCCCAATCACCCTTGGGGTTTTCTTTTGGGTGTGGCCCCCGTGTGTAGGGGTTTTAAAGATGTCGGGTTTTTGGAGCACCTGGTATTGGGCCTAAATGGAGGGCCCCAGATGATGGATGGTGCAGCCCGATTTGACGGACCACCCCTACATACAGTCTGTCATCATCACTCCCCCCCAGGAAAGGAGACATCCCAGCATTGCAAAAATTTTTGCAGCTTTTTCGGGCTAGTAAAAATGGCAAAGTCCGGGCCCACTACACATGGAAAAAATCATCGCAGAAGAACAGGAATTTTCGGGCGGGGATTTTTGGAAAATAAAGTTAACGGGAACTGTGTAGGACCCCCGGGTGTTTGCAATGGGACATAGAGCAAATGCCTGGTAAACAAAATGGTTTTTTTGGAATGGAAAAAGCTAACTCCCTTTTTTAAACACAGGGTGTTTGTAGTAGACATAAAGGTAACTAAAGTGTAGTACACTGGATTTTTGTATTGAACATAAAAGCAAACTGCCCGTGTAGACACCCCCGGTTGTTTGTACTGAGCTAAAGTAACGACTGTGTAGACACACATTTTTGTTTGAAAGGAGAGGTTTTTGAAAGTGAGACAAAAAAGCTAACTGATGTGTAGACACAAGGTTGTTTGTAGTAAAGACATCAGCTGAGAAACCTGTGTAGACCCCGTTTTTGGTTTTTTGTATCCCAACCAAAAATGATTTTAAATGGACGCACGGCTGTAAAGGAAACATGTTTGAAAAGTGTTTGTTTTAAACCAATGTTTTTTTTTGGTTGAAAATTTTGAGTGATTTACTTAAAACAAAAGAAAACCCCTTTACCGTCTAGGCACATGCATTTTGGTGAAAAGAAGAAATCAACTTCCTGCCCAGACTCACGCTTGTTTTAGTAAAAAAAAAAGAATTAAATATCTTTTTAAAGACACATAATTATTTGCAGTGAAAAGAAAATCAATGAACGTTGTCTGGGAACATTGTAGTGAAAAGGGGAATTAAAAATGTCTGCCTAGTATCCCGGTTTGCTTGTATAAAAAAGATAAAATTCATGTTTTTTTTAGCGTTTTGATTGTAATTTAATTAAAGATGTAATCAATTGTTGTCGGGGACACACTGGTTCTTTTTTAGTAAAAAAGGTGAATTAATTTTCTGTCTAAAACCCTTGATTGTTTTTTTTTTAAAAAGGGGGAAATTTAAATTGTGTGTCTCGATCCATATTTTGTTTGTAAAAAAAAAATGAATAAAATTGCCCGTTAGGACACACTGTTTTTTTAAAAAGTCTACTACACGAGTAAAGTGGCAAAAAAGGGGGCGGGTGTTAAGCCCACACTGGCTGTGAGAAAAAAAAGGGGTTTGAGGGGTATGTTGGGGTCTAGCTGTCGGTTTTAAACAAAAAAACAAAAAAATATCGGCTTTTCTAGACACACGGGCTTGTCCCCGGAAAATTGGGCCCACAATTTGTCGTCTGGGCAAAGAAATTTAAAGGGGAACGATGAACCATCTGTTGGGAAAACACTGCTTGTTGGGGGAGGTGAATGCTGATCTTTGGACCAAAAGGGTGTCGCAGAACTGGCAACAAACTGTCTTTTGGGGCCCAAAAGTAATTGAGGGGAAAAGCGAACATCTTTTAAAAGAAACACGGGTTTATTGGGGGAAGTGAAATAACTGTTTCGTCTAGACACACGGGTTTCGGGAAACATGAACTATCTTGGCAAACGGGTTGGGTCGGGTGAGAAGCTAAGTAAAAAATGTAAAAACCAAATGCGTTTCAAGGGGAAAATTGGAGCTGCGTGGGCCCCTTGTACGACCTTGTAGTGGGAAAGGTGAATCTTAGTGCCCGCCCAGACGCACCAAATTTTTAATAGTGGAAATGTCCCAGCTGATTGTCTGAATCCACGGCTTGTTTGTAGTGGCCCGAAGGAAAAAAACCGTCTAACGGGTTTGCTCAAACCCAGTAAGACAAGCAAAAATTTTTTTTGGTTGGGAAAATTTCCTAACAAAAACCCCAGCAATATTTGTTTGTTGTGTAGGAAAATGAAGTGATTTTTAAAAACACATGTTTTTTTGGAATAAAAGCTAAATCGGCTTTTTAACGTACCCCCTTAATGAACCGGAATCAGAACAAAACGTTTGACTCGTTATTAAATCGGTTAAACCCGCCAAAAACTGAAACCTTACGGTCGCAAAGGGAGCACTGACCCGAAAAGCCTTGCTCAAGCCTCAAGAATTTAAAAAAGTCGTGGGGGTTTCTGACCCTTTCCCGTCTGGTCTGGAAGAAATGATATGAAAGTCTTCCCCGAAGAGACCACCCTGAAATGGAGTTTTTTTTTTTCTTCTTTCCCAAAAAACGGTTACACAAAAACGTTTGGTCACCCCGCGCATGTTTTAAAAAGTAAAAAAAATAACATAAAATAGTGCGACCCCAGACTGTTGGCCCCTGGAGCAAATTTGGGAACAAGGGTCGCACTCCCCATTTAAGAAAGGGTTAAAAACAATGGCCCCCAAATTTAGGCCCAGGTAAAAGTAAAATATCGGGGGAATTAAAATAGAAAAACGCCCAAAATTTTGGGGGATTCAAAAAAATGTCCCTATCAAATTTTTTTTTTTTTAAATGAATTTTATTTTTGGCAAACCCCCATGGCACCCCGGGGGGGGAGTTCCCCAACCGTACAGAAATTGGATAAAAGAATGTAAGTGGCCCGTCAATATTTTATGCAGGTAGGTATAACATTGACCCACCCTTTGGTTTCTACTTTTATTCAATACATTGTTTCCCTTGGGAAACTTTCTTTAGCTCTGCCTTTTAAAAGATGTTTTAAATTTGATAAAAACTCTTTTCCCCTTTTTGGGGTTTTTTATTCTAATTTTCCCCATGTTTTTCCTATTATTTCCCCCTTTTTTCCCATGTGTTTTCCCCGTTACGAACCCGGGTTTCTCCTTCGAATCTTTTTGAGGGTTTTCAATGTCCCTTTTGATGGTAAGGGGTCCCCAAATGGCAACCAAATTTTTGTATGGTTTTTAACCAGTGTTTTGGGAGCAGTCGTTTTTTAACCTTTTTGGGGCAGAACCTTGATATTCCCCGTATAAAAAAAGTAAGATTTATTTGCTTTCTTACATACTAATTGAAAAGTTCTTTTTCCCTTTGAGCGATATCATAATCAAGTAAAAAAAATTTTTTCGCATTAGTTTCTTTAAAAATATATTATGGGTAGAATTTTTTGATTTTAAAATTTGGGGACGTTGTTTCATATACGCAACCATTGGCAAATTTTGGGTTTAAAATTTCCTTTTCCAAGTTCTTTCCCACTCTTGAAAGCGTTTAGGCTCTTTGTAGAATGCGTGTATCAATTTTTGCTTTGATTGTTCTAAATACTAAACGGCATCTGCAAAAAGCCTTTAGTAGTTCCAGGAGAGAGAAATTTTAAAATTAAGTCTTTTTTAAATTAAGAAAAACCCGGGCCCCGAACAGTTCCCTTGGGACACCGACAAGAAATGGTTTACAATGGGAAGAGACCCTTCCCAAAAACAAATTTTTTGCTTTTTCCCAACCCAGGATTGATCTTGCCCATTTAACAAGAACCGCCCAAAGCCCATGTGTTTATTTAAGCAGCAGGCCTAAGGTCAAACCCTTTTTCAAAGGCTTAGAAACGTCTAATTTAAAAATTTCCCTCTTTTTGCCCCTCTGTTGTTAAGAACAGGTTTTTAAAATCATTTAGGGGTTGTTATAATTGAGTTCACAAAAAACCTTTTGCTGTCAAAAACCCTGCTGGGGGGTTATTAAGAAGTCCCTATTTGTCAAGATGGCCATTATGCAATTTTAATTTTGTGTTCAAAAAGTTTTGTGTTGGTTTTAAGAGATAAAAGGTCTATAGTTCCCCCTATTGTTTTGGGCACCCTTTTTGAATAAAGGGGAAAAATGCTCGCATCTTGCCCCTATCAGGTTGCAGGTATGGTCAGGAAGCTTTGGGAAAATGTTGGGATACCCCCCCTCAATTCATTGGCAAAATAATTTTAAAAAGCTTTCCAGGAACGCCATCGGGGCCAGTAGCTTTTTTTTAAATTTAGGTTTGGGCAGTAACTTAAATACTCCGCTTTTTTTACTTTAAAGTTTTGGGATTTCCCGGGATTTTAAAAAAACATCCTTTTGTCTAACGTTAATTTAAAAGGGTTTTGGGGTTTGAGAAAAAAAAACAAAACTGCTTTTTTAGTAAATTTTCTTTCCCTTCCCGGGTCCTGATTAAGGGTTTTTCGGTTGTTTCTCAGGTCTGGAAAACCCCCAAAGGGTCCTGTCCTTACTCTTATGTAAGACCATAATTTTTTGTTTTATGTCACCTTCTGAAATCATCGAATTTTAAATAATTGAGTGGGGCAAGCTTACATTCTCTCGACACCTTCTCTTAATATGTTTATACCTAACCAGTAAACTTTTGAATTAGGATGTAGTTTTTAATTTCTTAAAGAAACATGTTTCCTTCTCAACAAACGTTTAGGTTTTGTAGTAATCCATGGGGGGGGGTGGTGGTTTTTGCTTGAAGTTATTTTTGTAGGTATGTTTTCATCCATAAAAAAATTTCAAGTTAGTTTTTATACATTCCAAAAGGGCACTGACATTTCTTTTAAAAACATGGGACCTAAAAAAAAAAAAAAGACTGAAAACATGAATATTTTCCCGCGCAATTTTGGTAAGTCTGCTTTGGGTTTTTGAAATATGTGGGACGTTTAAGGGTTTTTTCGAAAGGGTTGAAAGTTGCTCTTAAGAGAATTATGGGAAAGGGTCACCCAGGCCTTTCAAATTTAAATTTCCCGATTTTCCTAAAGCGCCCGGGCAATTGGGGAAAAAAAAAACCCGGGAAAGCCTTACCACGAGTTTTGGGGTTCAACTGAAGCACTAATTTCCCAAGGGGCTTTGGGGGTATAAAAAAAATGAGTATTAAACTTTTTAATGTATTGATTTTCCAAATTTTGGCAAACTTCACCCCAATCAATATCTGGGAAGTTAAAAATCTTTCCCCCAATTTCCCTAATATTGGGCCCCTTTCCCAATTTGGGCCCAAAAAAATGTCAGAAATGTCCTGCAAATGAAACCTACTTTTCACTGAGTTGGAGGGCTGTAAACTGATCCAAAAATGACAGGTCTCTTATTCTTAAAATTTAAACCTACAAAATAAACTTTTTACTGTTTTTTTTCCCCTTTATATAAAAAAATCACTGGCTAAGTTCCCTTTCCCAAAGGGAATCAAGGGCCTTTTCCCCCCCCTCTTTTTCCAAGTCTGTCCCTTTTTTATAAAAAATCAAAATCCCCCATTAGAAGTTCATGCTGGATGTTCCCGTTTCTAGCCCAAATTTTTTGTTCCCCAAATTTAAAAATCCTGTTTTTTTCGGGGACTAAATTTTCTGAGTTCTTTCCCTTTTTTTGATAAGGGATTGAAAATTTCGACTAGCATTTTGGTTTAACTTTTTTTTTTAATGATTTTTGGGGTTCCGTTGCACTTTTTATTTGGGATTTTTTTCGTTTTAGAAATCGGGGGGGGGGGGAAACTTTGGGGCAAAATTTCAAGTTTTTTTTTGGGGGTTGGTCTGGTGAGGGTGGGTCCCAAAAAGGTTGCTTTCTGAGCTGCAGTCTTTTAAAAGAATCTTCCCAAAAAGGGCTGAAACAAAGTTTGGAAGCCCCCAGGTTTAAAAAAAGTCCCAAAATATTAAAAAAATTTCATAATGTTCTAAATTGCTGAATTTAATAACTACATTTTGGGGGATACCATGTATTGCCCGCGTCACAGGAAAATGCTTTTTTTTCCATGTACTCTCAAATTGCAACTCCGCAAAGGATAAATTTAAATTTGGTGGGCGGACCCGGATTTAGTTTAATGTCTCCTGATAGCAAAAAAAGGCTTAAAAAACCATTTTAACTCCTCTTTGTTAAAAATGTTTTTTTTTAAACAATTCCTTTTCACTGTACTATTTCTGGACTTTATTGGGTTGGGGGGCTTGTGGCTTTCCCGATCACACACACACACACACAACACCACCCACACCCACACCCAAAACACACACAACCCCACCACACACCACACCAAAATACACACACACACACACCCCAAAACACACACACACACACACACACACACACCCACACAACACACACCCCCTTTTTGGATATGGCTGCGTAAGGGCCCTCCAAAACGTCCCAGTGGGGAATATTTCGGGGCTCGGGACCTTTCTTCTAAATGATGGAACCCCCCAACTAATTGCCCGATGTTCCTTGCCCCAAAACGATCTGCTATTTTTACCGGGCTTTGATTCGCCATCCCGAAGAAGCCCCGAAAGGGGGAAGGGGCTGAAAAACCAAAACTTTTGGCCCAAAAAATACAGGTACTTTTTCATAACCCTTAGCTTTTTCGTATACCTGTTTAGAGATGTCCCGCCAGACGCGATCTTTTGGGGTTTTTGAAAGGATTAAAAATTTTTTATCGGATTGAGTTTTTTTACCGTGGAAAGATTTTTTAAACAAACTTTCGGATGGTTTTTTTTGATGTATTTTAACGAATTGTGTGAATGAATGACTTTTGATTGATTTTAAAAGTGTGGGCAGCCCCGGGTGTGGCCCTTTTTCGGGGCGGGTGGGCTATAACAAAAATTATTTTTCTTATCTTAAACCCCAAAGTATAACATTTAGCCTACGTTATGGGTACCTTAAATATAACACTGCCCCATTTATTTATCCATTTTTTTAAAACCCTAAAGGTCATGCTCGCTACGTCTCAAGTTGTTTAAACGAGGTTATAGTCGCCTTTTTTCTGATGCCTTTTTCCCCAAACAACAAAGGGTTGGGGTGTGAAAATGTTTTGGGAAAAAACTAAAAAGCGCCCCCGGGAAAAAATAGGGCCCCGTTGCCCTCTCAGACGGCCCGGGCAAATTTCCTGATTTACAACATTTTGATGGCAATCCCACCGGGTTGGGTGTCTAGTGGACAAAAAAGAGAGAGAAGGGGAGGAAAGAGAGAGGGGAGAGAGAGAGAGAGGGAGAGAGACCGAAAAAGAAACGTTTTTTTTTAATTTTTTTTTCCCCTTTTCCTCTCTCTCTCTCTCTCTCCCTCTCTCTCTCCCCTCTGTCTATGTAAAAAATTCCTGTGTGTGCGTGGGGGTGCGTGGGCGTGTTGTGTGGGTGTGTGTGTGTGTGTGTGTGGGGTGTGCGTGCGTGCGTGCGTGCGTGGGGTGCGTGTGTGTGTTGCGCGGGGCGCGCGCGGCGGGTGTGTGTGTGTGGTGCGTGGTGCTAAAAAACTGGCCATCACCCACCATTTTTGGGCAATCAAATGTTCTATCTGCGACCCGTAAAAGCCCTAAACCCCTCACAATTTGGGATTTTCTGTGTGGGTTGATACACTTCCAGGGGCACAAAAATTTCGTCATTCTTTTGTTAAAAGCTTTTAGTGGGGTTTGCTTTTGGCTGTTCGCCCTTGCGTCAATGAGATTCAGCTGTTTGCTCTGGTCTTGCCCTTTTTAGCTTGGGTTTTTGGTTTTTTACTCTGGGTGTTTGTCCTTGCTGTCAATTGTTTTGCTATGAAAACAAATGTTTGCTTCCCGGGTCTTGCTTGTTAGCTCGGGTTTGTTTGTTAGGGGTCTGGCAGGAGTTTTCTGCTCAAGGTTTGTTTTAGTTGAGCTGAACCCTTTGCTTTGGGTTCGCAATGCTTTGCAAATGGTGTGCTTTAAAACTTTTTTCCTTTTTTCGTCTTGAAATTTCCCCAGGAATTTACGTTTCCCGTTTTTTGGGCTCTTTGTGTGCCTTCTCTGATGTTATTTAAAATTCGGTGGCCCTTTTTTTTTTTGACCTGGGCATATTTTCTTCCAGTCCATTTAGATTTCTTGTGTGCCCTGCGTGACGTAAAGTTACATCTGGTAAATCTGATTTTTGGGTTTTTTCTGCGCCCCGGGCATTGACACCCCATCTCATGAGTCTCCTTTTTACATTTAAAAAACGTGACTGTTTTGGAATCAGTTTCTGACAAAAAATTTTTTGAAATCCCCCGAAAAACAAATATGACTCAGCAGGTTTGGATTTCTTAAGCCTGCAGAGCTCTGAACGAAGTCCCGTGATCAGCTGTTTGGCATCCCTTTCCTATGGTTGGTGATTTAGTAAAATGAGTACCCCCTCCAGACCACAATTTTTAAAGAACGAGGGGTCAAGGGGTTTTAATTTTTTAATTAATATCTAACTGTATGACTTTGGGGAATATTTAGAAAACCTTTTTTTTTTGTTAAATTTCACAAAAACGGTAGCTCTAAAAATCTTTTCCAATATAATGAAAAAAAAGTGTTTTACCTAGGATTATTTCCGGGATAGAATTTCCCTAGCATTGCGGGTTGCATTGTGAAAATTTTCCTTTCATTGAAGTATGGTAAAATGTAATTCCCAAACCCAGAACCCGGAAAAAGCCTCAGTTGGGGAGGGGCCTTTACTCGTAATCCCTTTGGGGTCCCGGGTTGCGGGGTTTAAACCTCCGGGCCCGGGGGTTTTTGGTACAGGGGGATTTTTTCCCCCGGAGTTTACTTTTGGGTTTTGCTTTCCCTTTTCCCCTACAGTCCTTCGAATGAGACTTTAAACCCAGGTTCCCTGTGTGAAAGCAAAGCATAACATCTTGCCCCACGTTTAAAAAACCCATCACCAACTTTCGGAAAAGAAGGGCCCGTTTTTGGGCCCTTGGTATGAATGAACGTTACACATAGCTTTCCCCCTCGTGAGAAAAGGAAAGGGTGAAGGAAGTAAAGGAAAAAAAGTGATCGATATTGAACGATAATTTACTGGATGCACGGGGAAACGATGAAAGAAAACGCCAGCGGGGGGCTCTTCAGTCGGGAAATTTCCCCGGTAGGCAGCCCCTTTTTGTAAACGAGTGTTGGGTTTTAAAGCGCCCTTAAAAGGGTTGGCCCCTAGCCCAGAATAGGCGCTAAAAAGTTTCTTATTAAATTTTTAAATTTTTTTAGAACGAGAAAAAAAGCATCGTAGGTTTTTATAAACTGGGGGAAATTTAAAAAAGAAAACCGCACACGCAAAAGAAATTTAATAAGAAATAAAGGATCACAAACTGCGATGGGTGTAATTCAAGCTTTCGTTTTTTTTTTACTTTCGGTTTCACTGTCATTTAAGGGGCCCCCCCGGGTATAAGGCCGGACCCTACCTGCAACACCAAACCGCTAAGCTATGGGGTACAGTGCCCGAAGTTACAGAAAGTCAAATTGATAAATAAACTAAAAACAAAAAAAACGAGTAAAGAGCTGAAAAAACATCATTTGCATTATACATGAAACCTTTTAAACCCCGCATTAACCAAAAAAAAATCAACAGACTACACTTAAAAAAACCATGCCCCATACACAGGGGGCCACACTTAAACAGTAAAGCTCACAGCCCAGACCAATAAAAAAAAACCTTTGCTCACACACACAGAACCAAAACGAAACCCCTTGGCCCCACACACAAAGGGCCACACATAAAAAACTATGCTCCCAGACAAGACCCCCCTAAAAAAAGCCCCCCCCCTACAGCCACACAACCTTTTCCCCGCAAGGGGCCATTTCCCAAAAAAATAAAGCTACACACAGACCCCATTTTTTCATATGGGGTTCACACACCCCGGGCCCAAAAAACTTTAAAACACGAGCTCACACCAAGCCCCCACTTAAACCCCATGCTCACAACAGACCACATTAAAAAAACTATGCTCATACATAAGGACCACACCCTTAAAACCCCTATGCTCGCACAAAGGGCCAAAAATAAAACACTTTTGGCTAAAAAAAAACAGACCACACAAAAAAACTTGTTTAAAACAGAAACCCCCACTAAAAACTATGTTCCCACACAACGAACCACAAAATTTAAAACTAATTTACCCGGGGACAGGGCCCCCCTAAAAACTATGTTTACCACACAACACCCACCCCAAACACTTCCCCTCACAACACAAACCACCCCTTTTTAAAAACTAAGGGGGTTTCACACAAGACCCAAAACTAAAACAATTTTTCTCACCCCACACAGAACACTTAAACACTTTTTCACAGACACAAAACCAACTAAAAATTTGCCCCCCACACAGAGACCACACCTAAAAAAACTTGCTTCACATACACAGACCAAACAAAAAAACATCTCACACACCGAACACTTAAAAACCCCTGTTCACAACACAGACCACAATTAAACACTATGTCACAAACACAGTAAAACCCATACTCACGCAAAAGATCACACTTAAACAATAGGGTCACGCACAAAAGACCCCACATAAAAAAACTGTGCTCACACACAGACCCAAAAACTTAAACACTATGCTCCACCCAGACCCACTTCAACCCTATCTTTCAAAACACGACCACCCCTTCAAAACTATGGGCCACCACAGAGGGCCAAACTTAAACCCCTATGCTCACACACAGACCACACTTTTAAAACTATGGGTCACACCCGACCCCTTAAACACATGCCACACCAAACACCCTTTCCCAATAGGGTTTATACACAGGGCCAACTTAAATACTATCCACCACAACGACCAAACTTAAACCTATGCTCACACACAGCCAACTTTTAAACCCCTATGCCACACACAGACCACACTTAAAAAACTAAGCTCACCACAGACCCCCTTAAACACTAAACTCACACACAGCCCACACTTCAAAAACTTGCTATAAACAGACCCACTTAAACACTATGCTTTCCCCACAGACCACATTAAAAAACTATGCTAACAAGACCCCACGTAAATTTCATGCTCCCCACAAAACCACATTCAACACTATGCTCACAAAACCCACAGGGCCACACTTTAAACATTTTCCCCACACAGGGCCCCCCAAATTCAACCCCTATGCCCACCACACACAACAACCCCACACCCCACACACACACACCCCACACACACACCCCCACCACCAAAGACCAAAATTCAAACCCATAGGTCCCGACCATAATTTTTGTTAGTTAAAAACTGGAGGTTTTGGGCCGGTGTTGTGCTTTTATGTTGGTCTGAGGGGCTCGGAAACTCATTCTCAGTCCCCCTGCCCTGTGTCCCCCCTGCCCCCGTTCTGCTGCCTCTGTCCCAGCAGAGGTGGTGCAGCATGTGTGCACTGCCTGAAAAACCCCCACATGTTCCTCCCCTTTCGCATGCCTTGAAGACCCCCACTGTTCCTCCTGCTGCACTGCCTGGGGACCCCCCCCACTGTTCCTCCTTTCTGCACTGCCCGGGAAAACCCCCACACTGCCTCCATGCTGCACTGCCTAAGGCCCCCACATGTTTCCCCCATGCTGCACTTTCTGGGAAGGGGCCCCCACCCCTTTTCCTCCATGTGCAATGCCTGAAGACCCCCCACTGCCTCCATGTGCACAGCCCCAAGACCCCCACATGTTCCTCCATGCTGGGGCCCCCCCCCCCCCCCCCCCCCATTTTTTTTTGGCCTTGAAGACCCCCCCCCACGTTCCCCCAAGCTGCACGCCTGAAGACCCCCACAAGTTCCTTTCCCTGCCCGGGGCCCGGCCCCCAAAAAGGGGGGTTCCCAAAGTGCACTGCTGAAGACCCCCCCCAAATGTTCCTCCTGCTGCCCTTTCCCTGAAGGGGGGCACAGTGTCCCCATTTCCTGGGCCCCCCAATGGGGGGTTCCCCATTTTTGCACTGGGCCCGAAAAACCCCCACACTGTTCCCCATTTCTGCCTGGTGCCTCAAAAGAGGTGGTTTTCAGGGATGTGTGCACTGCCCGAAAACCCCCCCACACCCCTTGGGTTCCCGGGGCCCCCTTTGGCCCCCCGCCAGCTGTCCTCAGCAGAGGGGGGTTTTGGTGCCAAAAACCCCATTTTTTGTGGGGCCCCCCCTGGGCCTTTTTTTTTAAGACCCCACCAAACCCCCGTTTTTTTCCTTTTTCGTGCCCCCCCCCCCCCCCCCCCCTTTATCTGTGCTTTCGGTTACAGCTGACAGCTAGACACATGGCTGTACTGGAAGATGACACAACAGACTGTCTAGCCCAAACGGGCTGTACTGGAAAGATGACACAAACAGACGTCTAGACACACTGGCTGTACTGGAAAGATGACACAAACAGACTGTCTAGACCACTGGCTGTACGGGAAGATGACCAAACAAAATGTCTAGACACACTGGCTGTACTGAAAGATGACACAAACAGACTGTCTAGACACACTGGCTGTACTGGAAAGATGACACAAACAGACTGTCTAGACACACTGGCTGAACTGGAAAGATGACACAAACAGACTGTCTAGACACACTGGCTGTACTGGAAAGATGACCAAACAGACTGTCTAGACAAACTGTGTTAGTGAAAAGATGACACAAACTGTCTAGACATACTAGTTGTAGTGAAAAGATGACACAAACTGCCCTAGACACACGGGTTGTAGTGGAAAGATGACACCAAACGTCTGTCGAGGGCACACTGGTTGAGCAGAAAGATGACAAAAAACGTCTGTCTAAAACACACTGGTTGTACTGGAAAGAGACACAAACGCTGTCTAGACACACTGGTTTTGTGGAAAGACGACACAAACTGTCTAGACATGGGGAAGCACAATCAGACTGCTAGACATACTGGTTGTAGAGGAAAGCTGACACAAAGTGACTGTCTAATCTATTGGTTGTCGCGAAAGATGACACAAATAAGGTCGGGCGCATCGTTATAATGGAAAGATGACACCAGCGACTGTCTGATCTAACTGGTGTCGTGGAAAGATGACACATAATAACGGTTTCTGGGCGCATTGATTATAATTGGAAAGATGACAAAATTTAAACGGTCTGGCGCATTGATTATAATGGAAAGATAAACAAAATTTAACGTCTGGCCATTGATTATAATGGAAAGATGCCCAAAACATTATAACGGTCTGGGCGCATGATTAAATGGAAAGATGACACAATATCACGGTCTGGGCCATTGATTATAATGGAAAGATGACACAATATACGGTCTGGGCGCATTGATTATAATGGAAAGATGACACAA
>CM031595.1:181020727-181033227 GCA_018398815.1 Conus ventricosus
GAAGAAAAAAAGAAGAAGAAGAAGGGGTTTTCCATTATTTCACATTGGTGTCAATACGCCTGTAGTGATATTAAGGTGAAAAAAAATCGTAAACAGCTTTGGCTGCACGGGGTTTTATGAAATTTATGATCACTTCATAGTTAGGGGAGAAACATGGGTGATGTTGACACTATAGGACAGCAAGGTCCCTACCAGCTAAAAGCAGAAGAAGAGCGCATATGAAATAAAAACGGCTCGCACAAATACAACAAATATAACTGCATGAAGACAAACATTTTACAGAATATGTCCACAGTCACCTTGTTCAAACATTTGTGGATATAGCGGCTTGAAAAGAAAAGATACTATTACAACTATCTCACAAATTCCAACAAACAACGGAAAACGTTAATTAAAAAGTGAAGAAAAACCTTTTCTACAACAATCTAACAAGTTTTCCGCGTGTTACAGTAGTAAGATAGGTACAATACAAAGAAGATATGTCAGGGTTTTTACGATATTTCAATCGGAAATATTTTAAACAAAATGAATATGACACGCTTTTAACAAACAAAAGCAGTAGGATAATGTTCACGTACGTTTATGACAATAAAACGGTGTTGACTTGACAATTCTTTTTGGGAGCGACAATAGTATTGTAAAGGGGGTATACCAGTGTTTTGTTGGTACTCTCTGCGAAAAAGGTTTTCTTCAAAGGTGTTGTCAGTCACCACGAATCAGCTCGCAGGTGCGTCATGCTGAGGACGTACAGCCAAACATTACAGAGTGCCTGAAAGCTCAGCTGTATAGCCAGTGAATTCACAGTCCACTACAAGGGGGGAATGGCTCAGCGGGATACCCAAGGAATTCAACAGTCCACTACAGGGTGGCTGAATGGCCAGCGGGATGCACAGTAATTCACAGTCCACTACAGGGGCTGAAGGCTCAGCGGATACACAGTGAATTCACTTCCACACAGGGTGGCAAAAGGCTCACGGGATAGCACAGTAAATTCACTCCACTACAGGGGGGGCGAATGGCGAACTGAATAGCACATGAATTAACAGCCACTACAGGGGGGCTGAAGCCTGAACGGAAAACCCAAAAAGGAATTCACAGTCCACTAAGGGCGGCTGAATGCCTGAATGGATAGCACAGTAAATTCACAGTCCACTTCGAGTGCAGAATACTGAACGGAACACAGTGAATTCAGAGTCCACTACAGGCGTTGAATACTAAACTGGTAGCACAGTGAATTCACAGCCCACTTCAGAGTGCATGAATGACGAACTGGATAGCACAGTGAATTCACAGTCCCTGCGGGGGGCTCAAAACACGCTGGGCCCGCGAAAAAATTCGTTTTTTTTCTTTTAGATTTAGTTTGATCCTTGAAGGGGAAGCCCCACAAGGGAAGGGGAATCTGTTGAGAAAGAAAAAATGAACCCCCTTAAACAGTGTTTCTGATTTGCTACACGGGGTACTAGGTTTTGGCTCACACACTCACAGCAAAAATCTCCTCTCTCTCCCTCCTCTCTCTCCTCCCCTCTCTCTCTCCTCTCCTTCTCCTCTAAAAACGAACTACCTCACAACAAACTCTACACTATCTTCATCATCTATCTATCTATTTACTATCTACATCTATCTTCTATCATCTATCAAATCTATCTATCAAAATTAGTTTGGGAAAAACAAGTACAGGCAAACCGATTTCTCTATCTTTCAATAAAAATTTTGGAAAAAATCAAAAGAAAGGAAACAAAAGGGAGGCAGTTTGGGTTTAAGCAAAGAAAACGGGGTAAAGAATTGGGGGACGATTATAAATAAAAAATCCTTCACCCGGAAATTGAGACCCCGATAGTCCACTTAAAGCAGAACCATTTGTATCACTTTCACAAGACCTTTCGACTGCTGAATCAAACCCCATGACCAGGTGTAAATCTTTTCTCCCCTGGCATCAATGGAGATGACAACGTCTATACTTTGTCGTATCCTTTCCACCTGGGTTCAAGACAGAATCAACGGCACTCACCGAGCCACCAAAAAACTCACAAATGGCACACAGTTCCTCCCCACACATACACACACAACACGCGCGGCACACACACACACACACAACACACACACCACACGCACACACACACACACACACCACACACACACACACAAGACGCTCATAAAACTGCTCAAACCCTTTTTAACCCCAGAACGAAAAAGCCTACACCTACACCTCAACGGGGTACATTCGCACACCTCTGCCAAAACCCGTATTCAAGAAGAGAGAGAGAGAGAGAGAGGGGAAAGAGAGAGAAGAGAGAGGAGGGAAAAAAGTCCAAACCACTATGGTTGATTCGCGCCATCCCTGGATAAAGGGGATAAACACAGCGGCTTTTGAAGACCGACCCTCGCCTCCCCAACCCAACCCCCACCGCGACACCAGGCTAAAGGGAATAACTCTGTTTAAAACCCTGGTGATACTTTTCCCCCCCCTGTCTGAAAGTGCTTCGACAGTCAAACCCCGGGCATTTTTTTAGCCAGCGCTTTTTGATCGATCAGGGCCATGGGTCAGTTTTATACGTCACGCATTAAAACATCACGTATGAGCTTTTTTGCCAGGACATTCATCAAGGGGCCACGGGGGTTTGATGATGGTGTGGATTTAAATGAAAAAGGAAACAATGTGTGTGTATGGTGTTAGAGTGGTGCAGTGGTGTGTGTGGTTGTGGGGTGTGTGTGTGGTTGTGGGTTTGTGTGTGGTGGTGGTTTTGTGTGTTGTTGTTCTTAGTTTAAAAAGTCCTTTCCACAGAAGGATTCAAGTGGTGTGGTTGTGGTTGTGGTGTGTGTGTGGTGGGGTGTGTGGGGGTGTGTTGGGGTGTGTTGTGTGTGTTGTGTGGTGTGTGTGTGTTGTTGTGTGTGTGGGTGTTCGCGCGCGGGGTGTGGTATGTGTGGTAGATGTCGTTGTGTGATGTGTTTGTAATGTCGGCTGCTGCGTACGTGCGTTTTGGCGGGGTGCTGCGTGTGAGTGGTGCTGCGGCGGCGTGCGTGGGTGTGTGGTGGTTTCCCCCACTGTCACTTTTGCACACCCAACATGACAGCATTTACCCATACGCACACGAAACTTTCCAATCAAAAACCAAAAGGGGCCACCAAAGTTTTTTCTTCCCCCCCCCTTTGGGGAAAACCTTTACTAAATCCACAAACAATTTATAAACAGATTTTATACATTAGCTCCTTTCCCCTGAGAGGCAAACTAACTCACTCAAAACTTCATAAATCACGGCCTTTACACAAAATTGGCCCACAAAAACCAGACCAGGGAAAAAAAATATTCTTTCACTCCTTAGCAGCCTCAAAACCCAATTAGGACCGCTCCCCTCCTTTTTTGATTCCCCGTCTCTCCAGACATCATCTCGCCCCCCCCCTCCGGGGTTTTCCCTTTCCCCCCCCGCCTGGGAGATAAACTTCCCCGCTTTCCTCCCTATGGGAAAACGCACACACATACACAAAAAGAAGAGAAAAAGAGAGAGAGAAGAGAGAGGGGAGAGAAAAAGAGGAGGGGGGAGAGAAAAGGAAAAAGAAGGAAAAAAGCAAAAACACGGGACAGCTGCCTCTCTCTTGCATACCCCAGAGTCAGTATTTCATGAGCTTTTGGGCCTGGGACTGAATGTTTTGTTTTCATGTAAGCATTTGGACTAATTTAACTATTGCACATTTTTCCCTTTTAGGGGCTTTCTTTTTTTTTCCCCTAACCGTGACTTAAACAAAGTGGTGGGGGTTCAGATAAAAATTGGGGACAAACCCTTAAAAACGAAGAAAATTTATTTGAAACATCTAAGTGGTTGAGTGTCCCTTTGGGGGTAGGATGACTCTACTCAAAGATTCGAAAGAGCTAATGCGAGCAAAAAATACAATTGAAAGCATGAAGGCTGCAGATGAAAAACCCAAAATTTAGAATTTAAAATAAAACTTGACTTTCCTGGACGCAATTTCAGATGAAAGTAAAGAAAGTGGGCCTGTTTGGAGGAAAAACAAACAAACAAACAAAAAACAATCGGCCCCGATGGCAGGAAACACACACACACCCCCACACACACACACCCCAACACACACACAAAACCACACAAAAACACACACACGCACGCACGCACGCACGCAAGCACGCACACCCCGACCCGCACCCCACGCACCACGCACGCACGCACGCCCCGCACGCACGCCCGCACGCACCCCCGCACGCACGCACACACAAAACACACCACAACACACAACGAAGAAAATATAAAAAAGAAGGAAAGGGAAGCAGCCCCGGACGGGGAAAGGGATAGGAAAAAATCTTCCCCAAAAGAAAAAAAAACCCAATTTTAGCAAACATTTACAGAGGGAAAACAGGTTGGTTGAGGGGGGGCGGGGGGGGGGGGGGGGGTGGAATACAAATGGGGCTTTTCCCCCCTTCACTGACGAAATGACCTTTGCCCGGGCTTTATGTCTGCCTGGGGTTTGCCTTTTGGTTCCCCTTGGGGGAAAAACCTCCCCAGAAACAGCTGCTGGGGGGCGGGTGGCCTCCGCGTGGATTCCCCCCAGCACGCGGTAGTCCAAAAATTTTTCCGTTTTTCCAAAACCAAACGAACAAACCGGGTGTCTGTTCTAGCCAAATTCACATTAAAGATCTATGTGAAGGTCTTCCCCGTTCAACAAAATTCATTTTCTTTTTCCAGGAGGGCCCCATTCCCTCGTTGTAACAAATGTGGGTTTCCCCGTTTTTCTCGTCTTTTTATGGCTTTTCCCGTGAAGAAAACCCCGTATAAGGGGGAGCTACTTTTTGAGCGGAGCATTTTTACCCACGTTGAATTTTATCCGGTACAGTTCCAAGTTTTTTTTATGACGTTTTATAGTACGAGGGGGTTTTTTTTGACTAATTTGAGAAAAAAGACCCGGCCCATTTGGTTTGCGGGAGTCTTTTCCGATGATGGTTACCTGGAATCTGTACTCATTTTCACTATTTTTCAGGAAACCGTGGTCAGAAAAAAAGAAAGAAAGAAAGAAAGAAGAAGAAGAAGAAGAAAGAAGAAGGGGAAAAAGAAGAAGAAGAAGAAAACAGAAAAAGAAGAAGAAGAAGGAAAAGAAGGGAAAGGGGAAAAAAGGGAAGAAGAAGGGAAAAAAGGAGAAGAGAAAGATAGAAGAAGAAGAAAGAAGAGGAAGAAGAAGAAAAAGAAGAAGAAAAGAAAAAGGAGGAGGGGAGGAGGAGGGGGAGGAGGAGGAGGAAGAGGAGGGAAAAAGGGGGATAGGAGGAGGGGAAAGGGAAAGGGGGAGGAGGGGGAAAAAAAGGGGAAAAAGAAAAAAAGAGAAGAAGAAAAAGAAAGGAAGAAGAAGAAGAAGGAGGAGGGGGGGAGGAGGGGAGGAGGAAAAAGGAAAGGGAAAAGGAGGAAAGGAAAGGGGAGGGGAGGAGGGAAGGGGGGGGAGGAAAGAAGAAGAAGAAGAACGAAAAAAAAGGGAAAAAAAGAAAAAAGGAAAAGGGGGAGGAGGAGGAGGAGGGGGAGGGGAGGGGGAGGGGGGGAGGAGGAGGAGGGGGAAGGAGGAGGGGGAGGGGAAGAAGAAAAAAAAAGAAGAAAAGAAGAAAAAAGAAGAAGAAAGAAGAGAAAAAAGAAGAAGAAGAAGAAGGGTTTTTCCCTTATTTTTAATTTTGGTTTTCAATTTCGTTTTTTAGGAAATTAAGGTGTAAAAAAAAAATCGAAACATGCTTTGGGTGCACAGGCTTTATGATTTTTAAACACTTCCAAGTTTTGGGAGAAAAAATGGGTGGGTGTTGAAAAATATAGGACAGCAAGGGGCTGTACCCCAAGGGGGATGTTGACACTAAAGGACAGCAAAAGGGCCCGTTTCCACCAAAGGGGGGTTGCACTATGGACAGCAAGGTCTGTACCACCAGGGTGAAGTTGAAAAATATTAAAAACCCGCAAGGTCTTACCACATGGGTGGGTTTTAATTTAGGCAGAAGGTCTGTACCACATGGGGATGTTTTAAACTATAGGGCAGCAAGGTCTGTACCCCAAGGGTGATTTTTTGACACTATTTGGACAAACAAGGTCTGTACCACATGGGTGATGTTGACACTTAGGACAGCAAGGTCTGACCCCATGGGTGATGGGTTTACACTTTAGGCGCAAGGTTGTACCACATGGGTGATGTTTTTAAAAAATTTGGACAGCAAGGTCAAAACCACTTTGGGGGATGTTGACACTTTTTAGGGGCAGCAAGGGGCTGTACCACTTGGGGGATGTTGAAACTAAAGGGCAGCAAGTCTGAACCCCTAAAAAACAGAAGAAGATAGAAACGGCTGCACAAATACAACAAATATAACTGCAGCTAACAGCGAAGAAGATAGAAAAAAGGGTCGGGACAAATACAACAAATTAAAAAATGAAGCTAAAAAACAAAGAAGATAAAACGGGTCGCACAAATACAACAAATTAACTGCCAAACTAAAAAAAGAAGAAGGGTAAAGAAACGGCTCGCACCCAAAACAACAAAAAATAACCGCAGCCCAAAAGCAAAAGAAGAGCCCCCCCCAAAAGAATAAAAAAAGGTCGCACAAATAAACAAATATAACGGGATGGACAAACAATTTTTTCAGAAAAATGCCAAAAGTCACCTTTTTCAAACATTTGGATATTTCTCGTAGGGGGCTTTAAAAAGAAAGAACTATTACAACCAAACCAACAAATTCCAACACAAAAACGGGAAAAAAAGTTATTTTAAAAAGGGGAAGAAAAACCTTTTCACACCAAAATAAAAAGTTTTCCCCCGTGTTTCTGTAGTAAGAAGGAAAAGGGATAATTTCAAAGAAGATATGGGCAGCTTTGTACGATATTTCAATCGGGGGAAGGGTTTCAAACAAAAAGAATTGACAAAGCTTGGGAACAAACAGAGCTTTGGATAAAGTTCATGGGGCGTTGATGACAATTTAAAAGGGGTTGACTTTGGGGCGGGTTTTTTTTGGGGGGGGGGGGGAAATAGTATTTGTTGGGGGGATTTTTAAAAATGGGTTTGGGGTTTGGGGTTTGGTCCCCCCAAAAAAGGGGGTTTCTTTTAAAGGGGGTGGGGTTGGTTTATAAAAAATTACCCCTTTTTATTGGGGGGGGGGTCATCTAGGGCGTAAGGCCGGTATTCAGGGGCCCCTTTTTGGGAAGGGGGGGAATGAATTAAAATTTAAAATGGGGAAAGGGTTAATTGATTTTTAAAGGTTTAATTAAAGGGGATAAGAATGGGTGAATTAAAATTAATTTTGGAAGAATTTTTGATTAAAGGTTTTTTACTTGGTTTTTAAAATTAAAATGGATTTGGGGGTGTGAATTAAGGGGTTTTAAAGGGGTGAAGGATCCCGGGGTATTCAAGTTTGGGGGGTTTAATGGATTGAAATGGAAAAACGTAAAAGTACCCCAAAAAGGGGGGTGGAATTTTGAATTTTGTGTAAAAGTAATTCAAAATTCCAATTTCAGGGCGGCCCGAATTACCCGAACTGGGTAGCACATGGGAAATTTTCCGTTCCCCTACAGGGGGCTAATGATAACTGGATTGCCCCAGTGAATTCACCGTCCCAAATTCAAGAAAGGTGGCCCTGAATTAAAAAGGGGCGTGTAAATGGATTTGCACAGTGAATTTTACTGTCCCCGTGCTGAGGGCTTTGAATCACGTGGTGCCCCGTAAAGATTGTTTTTTTCTTTTTAGTTTAGTTTTTTATCCCTTTAAGGGGGGAATTTCCCCAAGGGGGAGGAAACTGTTTGGGGAAAAGAAGAAAATTTAAGTCCCGTTTACAGTGATTCTGACGCTACCCCTGGTACTAGGTTTTGGCTCCACCTACCAATTTTCTCTCTCTCTCCCCCCTCTCTCTCTCCAATCTCTCTCCCCTCTCCCTCTCTTCTCTCTCTCTCCTCTCTATCGCCCTTTTTCTCCTCTCCACTCTTTCTCTTTCCCCTCTCTCTCTCTCCCCTTCCCCTCTCTCTCTCTCTTTTTCTCTCTAAGTTAAAGAACTACCCCCTATCTATCTATCTATCTATCTATCATCTATTATCTTTCATCTATCTATCTTTTCTATCTATCTATTTCTTTCTATCTTAAAAAGGTTGTGGGGAAAAAAAAAGTCACTTCCAAATTTTTCACTTTCAATAATAATTTTTGGTTTAAAAAACCAAAAAAGAAAGGGAAAAAAAAGGAGGGAGTGGGATTTTTTGAGCGAAAAGAAAACGGGAATAAAAAATTTTTGGGGATCGATTATAAAAATAAAATCCCCACCAGGGAAAATTTTTGAACCCGTTTTTGTCCATCTTGAAAGCAGAACCAGCGTTTTCCCTTTCCAGAGACCTTTCGAAATGCTGAAACAACTCCTCATGAGCCAACCCGGGGATACTCTTTTTCTCCCCTGGCATCAATTTGGGATGTTCAACAGTCTTTTTTTTTGGTATTCTTACCCCCATGGGGTTTTTAGAAAAGAACCAAAAGGCACCTCTAAAACCCAGCCCCCCCTTAAAAAACTTTACAAAACGGGACAAAACCCGTTTTTTCCCCAAAACACACACACACACAACAACCCCCACCCACAACACACACACACACACCCCACAACACACAACCAAACACACACACAACAACACACAACACACACACAACACAAAACACACACACACACACACACACCACCGCACGCCACACACACAACCCCACACACACACACACACCACAACACACACAACGCCATTTTAAAAAATGCCAAACACTTTCTTAAAACCCAAGCCCGAAACGCCTACACCTACAACCTCAAGCGGAGTTTCATTCGCCACCTGCTTGCTCTTTAAACCCGTATTCAGAGAGAGAGGAAAAGAAGAGGGGGGAAAGATAGGGGAGAGAGAGAGAGAGAAGGGGAGAAAAAAGAGAGAGAGAGAGGGGGAGAAGAGGGGAGAGAGGGGGGAGAGGGGAGGAGGGAGGGGGAAAATCCTACCACTATGGTTATTAGCGCCACTGTGGCGATAAAGGGAGATTAAAAAAGCGGGTTTTGATGCCGACCCATCGCCTCCCCGAAACCCAAACCCACCAACCCGACAACCCCGGGTAAAGGGGATAAACCTTTTTAAAGGGCCCTGGTATGAAACCCCTCCCCCCTGTCGAAAATGCTTTTACAGTTGACCCCGGGCATTTAAATTTTGCCAGCGCTTTCAGATCGGGGAAAAGTGGGGCCCGTGGTTGGGCAGTTTTTATATCGGTCACGCTTTTACATTTAGGTATTGGAGGGTCTTTTCCAAAGGCATTCAATTTAATGGGGTCCACGGTGTGTTGATGATGGTGTTTATAGGGCGTGTTTTAAAAGGACACCATGGTGTTATGTGTTTTTAGAAAGTGTTTCATGGTTTTGGTGTTGTGTGTGTGTGTGTTGGTGTGTGTGTGTGTGTGTGTGTGTGTGTGTGTGTGGTGTGTGTTGTGTGTTCGCCCCGCGCGTGGGGTTATGTGTGGGGTTATTTGCGCGTTGTGTAGGGGTTTTAGAAGTGGTGCGTGCGGCGTTTCGTGCGTTCGTGCGTGCGGCGTGCGTGCGTGTGTAAGTATGGCGTGCATGCTGCGTGCGTGCGTGGGTAAGTTTTGTGCGTGCCCTGCGTGGTGCGTGTGTGTGGTGTGTGGTGTGTGTGTGTGGGGTGGGGTGTGTGTGTGTGTGGTGGGGGGGAGAAAAGAGGAAAAGAGAGAGGGGGAGAGAGAGAGAGAGGGGAGAGAGAGGGGAGAGGGGGGAGAGGGGGGAGAGGGGAAAAGAGAGAGAGAGAGAAAGAGTACAACCTTTCCGACTTTGGGGGGTGAAACCCCACAACAAAACACACACAAAAACACACCACCAAAACACACACACACAAAACCACACCACACACACACCAAAACACACCCCGGACACACACACACACCACGGAAAAAACACACACCCAAACACACACACACACACAACCCCACAACACCCACAAAACACCCCACTTCCCCAAACCCCACACACACTCCACACACACACACACACCCCCACACAACACACACACACCCACACACACAACACACACACACCCCAAAAACACACACACCACACAAACATCACACAAAACACACACACACACCCCACAAACACACACCCCAAACACACACCCACCACACATACACACCCCCACAAACCCCACACCCCACATCAACAAAAACACACCCACACACACAACCCCACCCACACAACCCCAAAACACACACACCCCCCCACACACACCCCACACACACAACCCAAAAATTCACACCAAAAAACACACACAAAACACAAAACACCACCCCCACACACACCACACCCTCCACACACACACCACACACACACACACCCCCACAAAAAACACAAAAACCAAAACCCCCACCACACCACCACCAACCCCCACCCACAACCCCCACACCACCATCACCCCCTCACCCCCACACACAAACACACCCACACAGACACACCGCACCACGGGCCAGAACCCCCAAAGGGCCCCCCCAAAAAAACCACCAAAATTCCCCCCACCCCCACACCCCCACACACTCAAAAACACTAAAAAAAAAAAAAAACTCCCCCCCCCCCACACACACAAAACCCCAAAAACACACACACACACACACACAAAACCACACCACACCCCGAAAAAAGTATGTTGTTTTGTATGTAAGTATGTATGTATGTAAATTTTGAAAGTATGTAAGTATGGGATGTTTGTTTGTGGGGGTGTGGTGTGTGTGTGTGTGTGGGGTGTGTTGTGTTTTTGGGGGGGTGTGGTGTGTGTGGGGGTTTTTTTTTGGGGGTGGGTGTGTGTGTGTGTGTGTGTTTTGTGTGTGCATGTGGTATTATTAAAAATCTTTTTTTGGTATGGGTGCAAAAACAGACCCTTTCAGTGGATCTGAAAGTGAAATTTCAAGTGAAAACCCAGGAGTTAAACCCCAAGGGATTAAACATTTAGATACATTAAAGATTTTTACCAGTAAAAAAGTGGGGTTTAAACCTTTTAAGGGAGTCCATCTAGCAGTGAAGATCTACGAAAACCCCGGCATTGCCCGGGCCCCGTTCTGTTGACGGAGGGAGATGTAGGAGAAACGCAAAAGCAAAGGAATGGGAAAACCCTTTCCAAAAATTTGGGCAAGGAAAAAGAAAGCATAAAAACAATGGAATGAAAAACCCTTTCAGAATGGGGCCCAAGGAAAAAAGAAAAGGGATAAAGCAATTTGGAAAAGACAAAACCTTTCAGAATGGACCAAGGAAACAGAAAGCATAAAAAACAATGGAAAAGACAGCCTTTTCAGAATAGACAAGGAAACAGAATGCAAAAAAGGCCCAAAGGGAATGACAATTTGCGAATGGACAAAGGAAAAAAATTTGGAAAACAACCAAAGAATTGCAGGAAGCTGGCGAATTGTTTTTTCAATGTGTGCCACTTTTGATTCCCTAGGGAAAGAAGAAGAAGAAAAAAGAAGAAAAAAAAAGAAAAAAAAAAAGAAAAAAAAGAAGAAGAAGAAGAAGAAGAAGAAAAGAAGGAAAAAGAAGAAGAACAAAAAACAAAAAACAAAAAGAAAAAAAGAAAAAGAAGAAAAAAAACAAGAACAAGGAAAAAACAAGAAAAAACAAGGGGGGGAAGGAAAAGGGGAAGGAGAACAAGAACAATTTTAAAAAAAATAATGGGGGAAAAAGAATAAAAAAGAAAAAACAAAAAGATAAAGGGGGAAAAAGGGAAAGGGGGGGAAAGGGGGAAAGGGGGAGGGAAAAACTGACAAAAAGAAAAAAGCAATACGAACCTTTTTTCACTTGCGTTTTTGAACCATTATCGAAAAAAGTCCGGGGGTTTTTTTCACCTCCCTAGGGCCTTTTGGGGGAAAAAAAAGGGAGGAATATTCCGCCGTCCCCTGCGGTTTTTTTTGCTGGGGCCCGTCTTCAAGTCAGGGAAAAAAGTAAGTGAACGAATTTTTGGGCGAAAGTCCCTTGGAAAAAACGACACTGGTTTCCCAAAAAAGAAACCCGTCAAAATTCAGGCAAATCCCCCCCTTGAACCCCGGGTTTTTGGGTCCCCCAAAAAAAAAACCCCCTTTTTCTCCCCCGGGGAAAAACTTAGCCCACTAAACGGCTTTGCGGGGAAAAATCCATGGGTCGAACGCTGTCCATTTTCACATTTCACATCATGAATTTTTTCAGGGACTGAATGCGAAAACAGATTGGATGGGCGAAAGTTTAAAAATTCATCATAAATTTTTTATCCCAAACCCGGCTCTTTCTCTCCTTTTTTCCCTTTTCCCCCCCCCCCCCTTCTCTCCGCTCTCCCTCTTTCCTCCCCTCTTCTCCCCTTCCCCCTCTCTCTTCTCCTCTCTCTTCCCCTCTCTTTCTCTCTCCCTCTCTCTCCTCCCCCTCCCTCCCCTCTTCTCTCTCTCTCTCTCTTCACACATACACATTACACAACCAATTAAAAACACACCAAAAAAACATCCACACACCTGCAAAAAACTTT
>CM031595.1:181043227-181058227 GCA_018398815.1 Conus ventricosus
ACATTCACCCCACGTGTGAGAAAAACATCTTTCGCGCAAGGGAGGATGTGGAGCGTGCTGGGGGTGGGGGAGGACCGGGAGGGGGCTGATGGAGTCAGCCTTTTTTCTGACTAAGAAAAAGACGAACCGCTGTCATTCTCTGCAAGCCACAGGAGGGGTGATGTGTGATGGGGGCGGGCGGAAGCAACCTGATCTGACTAATAAAAGCTGATCCGATGCCATATGTTTAATGAACAGGATGGGTAGCTTTGACGTTTTCACGCCCAGAAAGAGAGATGAACAAAGCCAAAGCATTGACAGGCATATGGGTAAACAATGACCAACAGACAGAAGGGGAAAAGAAACATTCCTGATGCGTGCGTGCGTCGACGTGCGAGCGTGCGTGCACGCGTGTGTGTGTGTGAGTGTGTGTGTGTGTGTGTGTGTGTGTGAGTGTGTGTGTGTAGCGTGCGTGCGTGCGTGCGTGCGTGCGTGTGTGTGTGTGTGTGTGTGTGTGTGTGTGTGTTTAGTGATGTGGTGTGTGTGGTGATGAAATTTAAATCTACAGCTTCACCCCCTTTTTCCATTTGTGCAATCACTCTTTGCCTTCATCCTTGCGGCGTGTAATCATTGCATGTGAAGTCAAATAAAATTGCAACTTTTCCTCCCCTACATTATTTTCTTTTTCTTTTTTTATGTCAAAGCATTAATATCTTTTTTTTCTCTTTTCAAACTTAAATTCATTCCATTCCAAAAATTTACAGGGACAGAAGCAAAACATAATACCGTTCTTTGAGATTTTCTAATATCATTGGTTTATATCAAAACACTCCAACCAGAATTTATTCTGTCTACTGAAGTTATTCATGCAAATGTGCGTCCACGTGGCATGAGTGTGTGTGTGTGTGTCTGTGTTGTGTGTGAGTGTGTGGTGGTGTGTGTGTGTGTGTGTGTGTTGTGTGTTGTGTGTAAGTATTTTGTCAATGAGCGAGGAACCTCTCACAAAGCATTAGAAACCCTGGGAGGCAAAGGGACGTGTACGTAGTATACGAAATAGGTATTAGACCAATAACCAGGTACCTTACCCTTCCGCACACGCCGAACTGTGTGAAAAAGGCCGAATGTCAGATGAACAAACACACCTAGAGAAGTTTGGACCAGGCCCCGGTGGCGAAAGGGGGCAGGGATGTAACCATCTACGACCACGGCGCCCCAAGTGACGCTAAATGCTCAGTGCAGCTGCGGTTCTTTTTGTAAACCCAGTCAGTTGAATAGCAAGGTCCTTTGATTCGTTCGATGGTAATTGCCGAGGGTCACTGTGTTGGTATTCTATTTTCCAGGCTGGTAAATGGCGTGTGGAGGTTTGTACTAGACCTCCTTAAAGATATTACTGTGTTAAGTAACCACCGAAGTCGGCGGGAATTTCGAGTCCATGGCTGGGGCTAAGTGTGTGTTTGCTAATCAAGTAGGAAGGGGTGTGTTAAATGCTGCTGTGTGGGAGAATGTAGCGAATGGAGAATTCAGGGTACTTGAGAACTAAGGTTTGAGAAGCAGCGTGGAAAAGGCATGGCCCGAAAGGGAATTCTTTGGTTTACCCTCCCTAAAAAAACTGAGGGAGAACAACGTGAGAGAGAACAACACCAGGAGAGAGAGAGAGAGAGAAGGCAGAGGATAGAGAGAGAGGAGAGAGAGAGAGGAGAGGATGAGCAGGACAGAGAAAGGTCGAGAGAAAACGTGGTCTGGGAGAAAGAAGAGACAGCAAAGACTCGGGTTGAAGACAACTGGAAGAGAAGAAAACTAAGTATAGAAAGCCCCGAGTGGGTGAAGACAAGCAATCTGAATTTGAACTCAAGTGGTGAAGGAGACGAAGAAGAAGAGTTCGACGTCGAGATCCCAAGACGACCACGAAGACCCAGTCCTGAAGCCATGGGAGTCCAGTCAACCAAGGGCAACACCTTCAAGCATTGCTGGAAGAAGACGAGAATAGACATTTTTCAAGAACTGTGGAGTGGTGATAAAGTGTGGTTGTGTGTGTGAAAACCTGGCCCGGTAAGAAGTCAATTTTATTATACCCCGGGATTAGGATGTATTGATCTTTTTATGTTTTGGATATTTCATTGTGAGTGATTTTGCTTGTACATATTAATTATAATACATAGAAAATGTATTTTTCTGTTCTCAGTCGTGTAAGGAGAGAAACGAAATGCGTGACATCAACATCCCAGAGAGAGGTGAATGTTGGTGTGCGCAAGAGTGTGCATATGCGTTGTATGATGTGCAACTATACCCCTTGGTTGTAAAGCCAGACTAATAATACATCAACTTAGTGCACTAAAGCAATACCATCACATTTCCCCCGTCCTGGACAAAGTGGCGAGCCTGCCAGATTGCATGGCGCCCCCCAAATTTAGTTTCAGGAGGGTAAAACAAAGGAGTACTTAGATGTATACAGGGGCAAGCGTCCACTACAGGCAAATTTAATTAAGCTCTTCTAATTATTTCCTTTAGTTCTTTGAGTTTTGAGTATTGACTAGTGAGTAGGGTGGGGTGTAATTAATCAAAGGACGTTCAGAGAAACGAAAACGAGGTTCTAGTCTTACCTCTCACAGAAGCTGTGGTTAACGATTAAGGCTCCCATTGAGTCAGGACCACTACCACTTGTTGGTGTACTCGTCACGTTTGGTAGATAAACTGAGTACTGACTTTATCCGGGTCTTATAAGCGTAACTGTTTATAGGAGGTGTCTACAACATATCAGAAAAGAATATGGCTGAAGGAAGTTTTTACCCCCATAGAGAATCCTAGTAAGTTTGGGGACAGAAATGGGATATACAGCTATGAACTGCGTAGTTATCATGAAACTCAGCATAAGACTGAGAGAGATGACAGGGCTAAAGGAGGAAATTTGAAACAGAACTTAAGAGGCAGAAACCACTGCATCAAAGCAGAGCAGATGCAGAGAGTGCATGCTGCCAGAGCTAGAGCGATCAGAGAGTGCAGCTGCCAAGCAAGAGCAGATGCAGAGAGTGCGGCTGCGCAAGGGAATAAAAAACAACAAAACAAGAGCCGAAGTGAATCTGAGATTTTAGCCAAACAAATAGAGTTGAAAGAATAAAATACTTAAAATACGTAGTGAAATCGACACCAGTTCTGAGTCAGTAGGCCGCAGACTAAGTTGCGCAACTAGACCCAAACTCCACTGTTCAAGAAGAAACTGATCGATCGATGCCTATATCAGTAGAAAGGTTTGAATCGTTTGCCGAGCACGAGGGCTGGCCCTAAGAATACTGGGCAATAAAACCTGTCCTGCCATGTTGACAGGTCGTGCGTTACACACAGTTTTCCCCCTACCCAAATAGTTGATCAGAGAGATATGGACAGGTGAAAACAAGCAGTACTAAAGGCATATGACTTACTGACAGAAGGTTTTAGGCGTAAGTTTCGCAGAGCCCGAATCGACAGGGTGAGACATACACACAGTTTCGGAGTTAGACTGACCACTATTCAACAAAATGGTAGAACTTAGGCAGAGTAGACAGTGATTTTGAAGGCCTCAAGACACAGGTGAGAAAGGAACATATACATGATGGTTGTGGGACGGGCCTTACCATCCACAATAAAGGAAAAAGGTGCAACCACAATGTGAGGTACTTCAGAACGGCAGAAGACTTACCGTGAGTGAGGCGGATTTACCTGAACAAAGGACAAGCCAGGAAGCATATTCAAGGATGGCAAGAACCCGCAACATTACTCACAAAAATGAGTCAGTAGTACACACCCGTATGCCCACGGCGTCCGTGAGCAAAACCACGGGTGGAAAGCCAATAGCCACGTGCAAGGAATGAGCGTACCTGTTTTCTGTGCATAAGACAGGCACTTGGCTAGTGGAATGTATATTTAAAGTCACAGAAGGCAGCAGCAATGAGGTTCAGGCCAAGGAGAGGCAGGTAGAAAGAGGATGGAAAAGATGACATGTTATTAGTCCTGATTGTGCTTGTGTTCACAGATATTCAGGCGATAACATGGATGAGCACAAAGGCAGAGTAATGGAAAAAAGTGGATAAAGCCATTAGATACTCTGGTTGCACTGGTGTCATGGTGAAGGAGTACCCTGTGTATGAGAAGGGACAATTCACGAGGTAAAACACCGAGGTGTAGACAAATAATGGAAGCAGTAGCAGAATTTCAAAACGGCCACAGGTGTTAATTGCTACACCATTTTATATGAAGTGAAACAGGCTTTGGCTGTTCCGAAGCCGCTAGTATGTTTGGTAATCGGAAACATCCCAGGAAGCACGTGGGTACGGAGACCCATACCCGGGATTTCTGTGTTGAATCAGGGAAAAGGCATCACGAGAGGAAAAACGCCTCAGGCGGTCACACACTTTCATAACGCAATGGACGAGTCCAGTGAGACCAACCCTCCTCACTTGCGGCAGAACAAAAGGGCGACTACTCGCTCAGTAAAACTGATTTGGTTATGCTCACAGAGGGCAGAAGAAAATGTAAAGAGGGCACAATCGGGTTTGAGATAAAGGACGGGGTAATGTACCGAACTTTCACTCACTTGAGTTCGGGAAAAACGAAGAGCAGACCGTTGGTGCCTACGAAACGGCAAACGGCGGTGTATGACCAAAAACATGTGACGTCCGCCTCGGGCCTCTCGGTAAGAAGGCCTCACAAAAGGCAGTGAACGCGAGAGTACTAACTGGCCCGGTATCCTTGCGATATCAGGCAGCGTTTCGGTGCACATGCAACACATGCCGCGGTAGGCAAGGTTTGTGTACAGAAGGGGATCAACAGACCTAACCAAAAAAGTTGAGCCAAAAATGAAATGGCGGTGGAGAAGTCAGTAGTGGTCGTGATGTTCTTATGCAGTTCCGTGTATGCTGATGTGGCTGGTTTGCGGCCATGTGTATAGAAGAGAAGGGAGAGTATTTCCCGTAGACACATAATGGTTATGGCCACACGACTTAGAGCTGGTGGGAGATCCGAACTAAGATATGATAATTGTCTTGGAAATGTGTTATGTATTGATTTTTCACTAATTTTTTGGTTTGCAAGAACCAAACAACTTGTCGTGCGTTCCTCTGGTGTAAGAAGCTTATGAGAGGCCGATATTAGCACTGGTTTACATGGGAAAATTATGAGAGAAACATCTCCTTAATTATAGTTTTATGCCAAATGCAAGGCAATGGTCTTTCGGAGTGGGGAATTTGCAAGGAGCGTGAAACCTCTCAAAAAGGCATAGACGCTGGGAGTCAAAGTGGACGATGGTACGTATACCAAATAGTAATAGCCCCAAATAAAACCCAGGGCACCATACTCCAACGCACACGGCCGAACTGTGTGAAAGAAGCCGAAGTGGTCAGATGACAAACAACACCTGAGAAGAGTACGGACCTGCCTCGGTGGCTAAAGGTGGAAGGATGTAACCACTACGACCTCGGCGCCGCCAAGTGAGCGCTAAATGCTCAGACCACTGCTTGTTCATTTGTAAACGTCCAGAGAAGAGCAAGGACTTGGATTCTTCGGATGGTATATCCGTGGTCCACTGTGTTGGTCTATTTGACAGCTGGTAGAATGCGTGTGAGCTGTAGTATCCCTTCTTAAGAATAATTACTGTGTTAAGTAACCACCGAAGTCGGCGGGAATTTTCGAATGTCATCTGGGGCTAAGTGTGTGTATGCTAATCAAATTAGGTAGGGGTGGTGTGTAAATGCAGATGTGATGGGAGAATGTAACGAATGGAGAAATCAGGGTACATAGTGAACTAGGGGTTTGAGAAAGCAGCGAGGACAAGGCCCAGGCCCGAAAGGGAAATCCATTGTTTCCCACCCCTATATAAACTGAGGAGAACAACGTGAGAGAGACAACACCAGAAGAAGAGAGAGAAGGCAGAGGAGAGAGAGAGATGGAGAGAGAGAGAGATGAGAGAGTGAGGGCAGGACAGAGAAGGGGTCGATAGAAACCGAGGTCTTGGGAGATAGAACTACAGCTAAGTCTTAGGGTAGAAGACAAGTCTGGAAGGAAAAAACTAAGTTTTGAAGCCCAGAGGTGGGTGAAGACGACAAACTGAATTTGAACACAGAGTTGGGTGAAGAAGACTAAGAAGAAATCGTTCGACGTCGAGATCCCATAGATGACCACGAAGAACCCAGACCTGAAGCCTGGAGCCAGTCAACAAGGGGCATCACCATCAAAGCAAGTGCTGAAGAAGACGTGAAGAGACTTTTTCAAGAACAGTGGTGTGGTTGACAGCGGGTTGTGTGTGTGAAAACCTGGCCAGGTAAGAAACATTTTATTATAACCCGGGATTAGGAATGTATTGAACTATTATGTTTTTGATATTTCATTGAGTTGAATTTGACTATACATGATTAAATAATAAGTAGCAATAGAAATTGTATTTTCATGTTCTCATCGTGTTAGGAGAGAAACGAATAGCGTGACATCCCATTCCCCGTATAGAGGTGAATTTAGGGTGTGCGCATGGCGTGTGCATATGCGTGTATGAGTGCAACGATACCCTTGGTGTGATAAGCCGTTACATAATATACATCAACTTAGTGCACTTAAGCAATACCATCAACGATTTCCCCCGTCCTGGACAGTGGTGTGAGTGTGTAGTGGTGTGGTGTGTGTGTAGTGTGTGGTGTGTGTGTGTGTAGTTTACAAAAATCTTTGCCAAAGAATTTGGTCAAAGACGTTTTGGATATTTTTCTCCTTCAAAGCATCTCTATGGAAAAAATGTAATTTTCTTTGAGTTTTAAAAACATATTTTGTGCAAAAAGTTAGTCAAATAAATTAAATAATATGTCTTTAACAGACGAACTGCAGGCAAAATTAATGAAGTTTTTAAACTTTTAAATTCATATAAAGCAAGGCACAACTTCAAACCCACAATCGACTACGACACATTACCAAGACACCTTACCAAGATACCAAACCAAAATAATTTTTCTGTGAAGAAGAGTGGGAGACGTTTGTAATTATTCTCTCTCTCTCTCTCTCTCTCTCTCTCTCCTCTCTCCCCTCTCTCTCTCTCTCTCTCTCTCTCTCTCTCTCTCCTCTCTCTCTCTCTCTCCGTTCGTTTGACAGTGGTATTGACAGCAGTTTTATTTGTCGTGAATTTTGTATTATCATGTTATTTCTTGGTTTGTTTCTTCATGTTCTTCTTATACGCATTTGCCTTGATTTGCTGTGACTTACTTCTTTCGTTTGCTCCAGGGCTGGGTGGAAAAAAACATATATATTGCCATCTCTTTACCCTGGTTAATGTATATTGCCATCTCTTTACCCGGGTTAATGTATATTGCCATCTCTTTACCCGGGTTAATGTATATTGCCATCTCTTTACCCTGGTTAATGTATTATTGCCATCTCTTTACCCTGGTTAAATAAAAAACCATGTATATTGCCATCTCTTTACCCTAGTTAAATAAAAAACCCATGTATATGCCATCTCTTTACCCTGGTTAAATAAAAAAAAAAAAAACATGTATATTGCCACCTCTTTTACCCTGGTTAAATAAAAAAAAAAACCATGTATATTGCCATCTTTTTTACCCGGGTTAAATAAAAAAACCATGTATATTGCCATCTCTTTACCCTGGTTAATAAAAAAAACATGTATATTGCCATCTCTTTACCCTGGTTTAAATAAAATTTCGTTTCGTTCTGTTTCGTTTCTCTTCACTTCCACCATACTTCCCCAAATATATATTTGGTTTTTACTTTTTGTCTGTTTTTTTTTTTTTGCCCACACCTTGCTTTCTTTGATTTTTCACTTTTTCAATCTTTATCCTTCGTGGGCTTAAATAACTTATAGGGCATTAGTGGTATTTTTTACTGAAACCCTCAACGTTGCAGTAAACGTCATTAAAAGGAAAGTTAGAGAAAACAAAAAATCTTATTTCTTGTGAACATGTTATTGGGTCGCCTTTTTCAGCTTGTTGGCACATCCACCCCTGCCTCCTTCTTCCAGACTCTCTCCCCCCTTTATCCCCACATACCCATCCACAACATCGTGCTTCTTCCCGACCCCTCTCCCTCCTTTATCCTCACATACCCATCCACAACATCGTGCTTTCTTCCAGACTCTCTCCCTCCTTTATCCCCACATACCCCTCCACAACATCGTGCTTCTTCCAGACTCTCTCCCTCCTTTATCCCCACATACCCATCCACAACATCGTGCTTCTTCCAGACTCTCTCCCTCCGTTATCTCCACATACCCATCCCCAACATCGTGCTTCTTCCAGACTCTCTCCCTCCTTTATCCCCACATACCCCTCCACAACATCGTGCTTCTTCCAGACTTCTCCCTCCTTTATCCCACATACCCATCCACAACATCGTGCTTCTTCCAGACTCTCTCCCTCCTTTATCCCCACATACCCATCCACAACATCGTGCTTCTTCCAGACTCTCTCCCTCCTTTATCCCCACATACCATCCACAACATCGTGCTTCTTCCAGACTCTCTCCCTCCTTTATCCCCACATACCCATCCACAACATCGTGCTTCTTCCAGACTCTCTCCCTTCTATCCCCGTCAACCCTCCCCCCCTCCCCGCCCCCCGCAGCTTCCCACTGTCCCCCACCCCCTCTCGATTCTCCGCGTCCACGTTGCCTGACCTTCTCCTAGATCACATCTTAACTCTCCAGCCTGAGTGAAGGGGTTTTTTTTTTAATTTTTTTTTAAAAAATACTGCTGTTTGGGAAATTTTATGTATACCAGATAACAGACAAATGAATTGGAACAACAGAATAAAAACATAGACACGTGTTAATGAATGAAGAAGTGGGCTGAAGCGTCACAAAAATAAAACCCAAATTTCTTGATGTTTTTCTCGATTATTTGCCCCCCATTCCTGATTTGCCATGCATTACTTTCCGCTTTTCTCATTCGAAATAACACCCACGAGGTCGTAGGACCCCCATTAAATTCGGTTTAAATCCCCCCCAAACAGCTGAAAATCACCCAACGAGCCCTTTCTTTTCCTGGTTGGTGTGTGTGTTTTGTGGGGTGTGGTGTGTGTTTTGTTGGGTTGTGGGTGGGTTTTGTCGTCTTCTGTCTGTCTGTCTTTTTTGTCTGATGTTGTGTGTGTGTGGGTGTGTGTTGGGTGTGGTTTGTTGTGTGGTGGGGTTTTGTTGTGTGTGTGTGTGTGTTGGGTTTGGTGTTGGGTGGTTGTGAGTTATTGGTGGTTTTGGGGTGTGTGTGTGTGTTTTGGTTTGGTGTTGTGGGGGTTTTTTGTGGTGTAAGTGTGTTGTTGTGTGTGTGTGTGGGGTTGGGTGTGTTGGTTTTGTGTGTGGTGTGTGGGGTGTGGTGTGGTGGTGTTGTGTGGTTTGGCATTCGGGGTGGGGTGTGAGTGGGTGTGTTTTTGTGTGTGTGTGGTGTGGTGTGTTGGTGTGGGGTGTGTGTGTGGGGGTTGAGGTTAAATGCCCACAACGCCCTATGTCTGTCTTCGTATCAAGAGGGCCACCTGCCTCGGCCAAGGAAAACATCTGAGCCTCCTCACAAGACAACAGCAAAAATTTCTTCAGAAAAACCTCCTTACCCCCAACATTTTAAAAAAAACAATGCCCGGGGGCCCCCCTCCCCCCTCCCCCTTCCATTTTCCCTCCGCCTTTCACTCCCCCCCCCCTGCCCCCGTCTCCCCCGCCTTTCCACACTCCCACCCATTTACCATCACCTTTTTCCCCCGATAACCGCCCTAAAGAAACACAGCACCACCCAGATGTAACTAAAACTGTTGCCCCTGCTCGTGTCATCCACCTTACTGGGCAGCAAACAAGATCTAACAGCAAAGTACAAAAACATAATACCGACTTGACTTTTGATAGCAAAGAAAAGCCCATCAAAAAAGACAGACAGACGACTATGACTTTTTTTAAAAAATAAATATTTCATTTTTTTGGCTTATCGTGACATACTTACAGATAAAACAAGAATTAATATCATTTAAAGTTCACTCTTCGTCTAACCGCTGGCTGACAGACCGTTTCAAAGGGTGTACAAACTGAATTGTTTCCAAAAAAGGGAAAAAAAACCCCGATTAAACCTTTGGGAAACTCTCTCCTCTCTCCCCTTCCCCCTCCCTCTCCTCTTCTCTCTCTCTCCTCTCTCTTTCCCGGGGTTTCTCTCTCTCTCCCCTCCCCTTTCTCTCTCTCTCTCCTCTCTCTCTCCCCTCTCTCCCCCCTCCTCTCCTCTCTCTTGTGTTGCAGTTCAATGATCTTTAGCGTAATTCATGACCTTTGAAAAGACGGTTTTGACGAAAGTGAAATATCAAGGGTATATTGAATAAGCATACTTTGCACCCTTGTTTTCATCGGTTTTTTTTTTATTCACTACACCAACCAGGTTTTTGAAGTCCTGAAACTTTAAAAAAATTTTAGGTCACAAAAAACCCAAAAAAGAAACATTTTATATCTTCGGCTAATCAAATCTGAAAAAAAGTGCTTTATGTAACAATTGTCTAGGGTTTTTTAACTTGATCGGGTACATCCCCCCCTTTTCCCCCATCCTTTTTTTTAGGAGCCAGGGCCAAAGCATTGAAAGAAGAACAGAAAAACCCATCCTGTCACTTTTCCTTGTATTTGTTCCTAAAAGGGACCCCCAAAAAACAGTTTTTTTAAAAAGGGGAATCCACATGTTTAACTCCCCCAAAGGAAAACCAATGCTGACAATGGACCACTGACTCATTCCCCTGAACGCAAAAGCAACAACGATTCGGAGACACGAAACAAAAATTAAACCAAAAAAAATTTTGAACAAAAAATTTCAAATAGGCAAACTTTGGAAACTCCCCTCTTTCCCCCCCTCTCTCTCTTCCCCTTTTCTCTCTCTCTTCCCCTCTCCCCTCCTCTCTCCTGTGTGGTGTGTTTTTGTGTGTGTGTTGGTTTTGTGTGTTTTGTTGGTGTGTGGTGGTGTGGGTGGGGGTGTGTGTGGGTGGTGTGTTGGTTTTTTGTTGGTTTTGTGTGTGTGTTTTGGGTGTTGGTGTGTGTGTTGTTTTGTGTGTGGTGTGTGTGTCGAAGCTCTGCGTGCGTGCGTGCAATGTGTTTTTGTGTGTGTGTGTGGTGTTGGGTGTGGTGTGTGTGGTTGGGGTGGTGGTGGGGGGGTGTGTTTTGTGTGTGGGGTTTTTTTCTTCAAATTTAACGTCTTTTCACTTAAAGTAATTTTAACCAGAGAGAGAGAGAAGAGAAGAGGATAGAGAGAGAAAGGAGAAGAAGAGAGAGAGAAAGAAGGGGAAGAGAAGAAGAGAGAGAGAAGAAGATTCGGTTTGGGATTCGGATTCGGATGATTTTCACATGGGCCTGGGCCCCTATAAAAAGGGTTTTGGAAAAGTACATTGGAAACAAAGTTGGACAGCAACAAGTATACCAAAAAGACAAATCATTTGAATTTTTAAGAGGAGCCTTTTCTCAAATTTTTAAAATCCCCTTATACAAAATAACGAAAGTTTTTTTAACACTATTGTTAAAAGGACACTCAATAGGCAATCAATGGGGAAGGCGCTGTAAAATTTTCGGCTAATCATTCTTTCTAATGTCCATGGGGGCGGGACAAAAAAAGAAAAAATGCATCTCATTTTCTTGTACACTTTACAAGGGAAAAGCATTCATTTTCACAAAATCGTTTTGTATCAAATTTTATGTACTCAAACCGATATTCCAAGTCAAATTTTCCTTTATTATTTAAAGTTCTACCATTCTAAATTTTATATAATTTTTCAGACAGAAATTCCCAAAACTTCGTAAAAAATAAAACCCTTTTTACTATTATCACATGATGAAACCTTTTTTCCCAGGGCAGTCAACTATCTTACAAAGCAACTTAAAAACTGTTTAACTTTTCCCAAACACCCGATTCCCCCAAAAAAACCCAAACCGATTCAAAAAGACACATACGAACTTTACTACCCATTGTTTTTTCCTCAGAATCAAATCATAAAGCAATTAAATTTTTACGGGGTATTCTTTTCTCTTCCATAGGGAAATTTTAGCCTATCGGTCTTTACGGCAAAAACAATAATAGGAAACCATTCGTCTCACCAACACAAATCATTAGCCCGCTATCTACACCTAAATTTTTTTTAACGCAAAAATGCCAGTTTCACAATGGATTGAAGCTTATCTAATCCCCAAATTTCCGACCGTCGGTGCAATTGCCACTTGACTATCAAACCTTGCAAACCTAAAAGGACGTATTGTTGAAAACTGTAACTTTTTCATAAACAAAAAAAACATTTTGGGCCCTTGCACAAGATCCTGCAAGCACTGAAAAAAACCAGACGAGTAGAAAAAGTATCCCCAAAAAATTTCTATGGGCATTCAAAACAGCAGGGAGCATTATTTTAAACCCATCGTTCCTTGCACTCAAAAAACCCCCTACAAACACAAAAATTTACTTTAGATAAATTAACTTTCAGCTGGGGAGATCGTGAGCGGGGGAACATTCATTGTGCTTAAAACCAATGATTTCCTGATATCAAAACACGTCATCACCATAACAGAATAAACAATCAGCGCTCAGAATCAACAACCCCCCTCTCCCGTTAAAATTCCTCAATTTCAGCCGTTATGAACAGTGAAAAAAAAACTGGACTCAGGGATGCCCGTTTAACCCCGCTAACAACGAAAAAAACGAAATTTTCTCCGCCCCAAAGAACTTTAGCTTTTCACCCATTTTACTACTTCTAATACTCTGTAAATTTTTTCCCTTATACCCTTTTTTCTCATAATTGGCCAAAGGGGGTTTCTATTAATGAACGAAACTTTTCAAAAACAATGAAGGGGACATAAAATTTTCGATTAAAAAAGGGAAATGTTTTTGAAAAAAAGCCAACAAGGTAACATTGGTCAACGTCGAGTACCCTTTTTAAAACCCAGCTTTAAAACCCCGAATATTTTTACCCAATCCATTCTTCAGTCTGTTATTTAAATTTCATCCCAAACTTTTCAAAATAGTTACTAAAAGAAATACCCCGTAAATTTTTTGGGTCATTCCATCACCTTTTTTTTAAAAAAAGGGACAATTATTATTCTGCCAACTGTCTGGGGAAAACCCATCATTAAATAATTTTTTGAATAATTTCAGACAAACTGCCTACATGGGGAAAAATTTTTTAATAGCCTCCAAAGATTCCATCGGGCCGTGCCTTGATTTTTTAATTTTTTAAATTTATAAACTTCCCTTCCCTAATGGGAGCGATTCATAAACACGATCATCACAAAAACCCCTTGACAATTGAATACATCGTTGGTTGTAACAAAGCTTGAAATTTAAACCACCATCTATTGTAATTTAAATTTTTACGTGTTTTCTTTGTGGTGATACCTGTGGGCAACACCCAAAACTCTTCTGAACTTTATAGATTAACAACTTACTTTATGATTTTTTGAACTCTTTCCCTTTTTTCTTTTAAAAATCTTAATTCACCCTATAAAACACATATCGTCCTGCTGTGCTTCCAACAACGCCACATTTCTCACAGCCTCCTGTCTTTTTCTTTCCAAAAAAGACATTTTTGTCAAAACCCTCTTTGAGCCTTTCTTTTATAACTGCACACTTTTTTCATACATTCGCCTTTCAAAATTAAACATTCGTTAAACTATTTAGGCATTTTTTATACAAATCAAATTTAAAATTATGGCAAACAATTTTTAAACTCGAAATTTTTATTACAATGTATCACTAAACAACGGGAAACATTTATCACAAACAATTTTTCAAGGTATAATCTTGCTCTCTTTACCCAATTTTCAAACCCAAATTCCCAAGGGGCACAATTTAAAAACAGCGAAAATGGCAAATCTAACTTCCAAAAAATTCATTCAATCTACAAACCAAAAGCAAAAATTCATTCGACAAAATAAAAAATCGTTTTCACTGCAACCAATTTAGAAACGTACGATAGCAACCATTTTGTCGCCTTACATACGCCATTTTTAAAATTTACAATTCAAAGCAGTGCACATGTTTAAATAAAACTTCCCATAATTATTTACAGTCTTTTTCTTGAGAACACGTAATGTTTTACGAAGGCTAACATATTTCCTTCAAAAACACACACCCCAAAATTCGCGAAAAATCAAACTACGTTCAGTTTACCATTCGAATGACATACATCATTTGTTAACAAAAATCTCAAAAAATTTTTCAATTTCTAACAAACCCTTTTCTAGTCAAAAAAAAAAAAAACGGGAAACCTCGGGAATATACGAACAAAAAATACAAATATCCTTTTCTGATTTAAACAACTTTTATCAATCAAAAACACAGATAAATTAGGACAATTCACTTCAACTGATTTCACTATGGGGAGCTCATTCTTTAGTAACAAACCTGCCCCCGATTCTTTTTCCCCTTTTTTTAAAATTTGACGCAGGTTTTACAAATACTTTTTTAACCCTAATAACATCACGGCAATCTTTAAAATTTCAAAAAACAGATAAATTTAAACTCACACAGAAAGAAACAAAAAATGATCTCTAAATTTAGACATCAAACCATTTTCGTTTTCCCAACAGAAAGGAAAAAGATTTTTTGTACAATTGAACACAAAAAAATTTTCTTATGCTTACCCGCAAAAAGCGTTCCAGCTCCGCGCGCACGACACACAGAACACCGCTCACCGCGACACTGTCAACGAGACCGGAGGCAAAAGGGGGTTTAAATTTACGGGGTTCCCCCTTTTCATTTTTTCCCCCATCAACAAATTTGATCAGTGGGCCCCGTCTCCCTATCTTGATTCCCTCAAGCTGCCTCTTCATTGGAAAACTTTCATCCACAATTTTTTGATGATCAAAAAATTACGAAACTTTCTTTCCTTTACTCTTGCCTTTTTAAGGTGGGAGAGGACCACGTCTGACTTCTCTACCTAAAGGGGAAATCCTCCCCAACAAAGACATTTCTGCTTTCGCTTCCCTTTGGCCCTTTAAAATGCTTTTTTGTCTTTTAAAAAAGAACAGCAGGCAATGATGGGGGAGTCAGGTTTCGAATCAACCTGTGAACAC
>CM031595.1:181070727-181073227 GCA_018398815.1 Conus ventricosus
CCCAAACGGACATCACTGTCGGTTCCTCACTCGCTTTCTGATCTCACAGACGGGATCCCCATGCCGATGACCGGGTAGGTAACAGGCTCTGCAGGTAACCACAGTTTTCTGACACTCCGTGGCCCAGTGACCCAGTTTCAGGCAACGATTACACTTTGTAACCCTAGTATCTCTTTTGGGCTGTTCCTTGTGATACAGGGTAGCCATAAATCCTGCAACCTTCACAGATCTATCAAGTAGTTTGTCTGGGATATCTATGAAAATAAATCGCCTTCCAGTGTAGAATCGCGTCAATTTTCCGTCTCTATTCCTCATTTTCTCCAGAATCAAGGGAGAGCGTAAGACAGCTCCCAGCCTGACAAGAGCTGACTCGATGTCTGCCCCGTCGCAAGAGAGAGGGATATTAGAAATCCACACCTTTGTAGCAGAATGTTCAGTGTCGTCCTGTCCTCTGAGTGCAAACGAAGCACAACAGCACCAAGTGACAAACCCTCAATTAGCAACTTGCTGCGTGAAGCCCTCGTCGATGGCTAAAGTCTCCACAGTCCCCAAATTTCTTGAGCCACCCACCATACTTTCTCTACCACAAATGTCGAGCGCTTGAAAAGATCGCTCGTGTTCATTTTCAAAAGAGAGTGGTAAGTCTCTCTTCAACAAGAACACGGGTTCAACGTGAGAGTCCGCCATTTTGAAAATACAAGATTCAATGTTGAAAAGAAAATAAATAAAAATACCACAAATATATCGAAAATCCGTCCAGCCAAGACACACAGAAATTTAACAAACCTTTATCACCTAAAACTATCCCACAGAAACACATCCAATAGAAGCAGCGCAGAAAAAAAAGCGGAACGGTAGCACACGAAGAAAAAAGCGGCTGTCGACTTCGAAGTCTCGCTCTCGAATCACTCGTATTACTCTAATTAGCAGTCAGTCAAATTGGGCCAAAATGACCACTTGTCAATGACACTGACCACTGGTCAACCACATCGTAAATTGTTAACATGAACTCGTACACTAAATAACAGTCAAACAGTGACATTGGGTAATGACCACTGGTCAATGACACTGACCACTGGTCAGCAACGTCCAATTATGTTCACATGAAGTCGATCTACACTAATTAGCAGCCAAACTGTGAAATAAGGCCAAAATGACCATTGGTCAAGGACACTGACCACTGGTCAGCAACGTCATAAATTGTTCACATGAACTCGTTCTTCACTAACTGGCAGTCAAACAGTGAAATTAGGCAAAAATTACCACTGGTCAAGGACACTGACCATTGGTCAGCAACGTCATAAATTGTTCACATAAACTCGTTCTACACTAATAGGCCAAATGACCATCGATCAGTGACCCTGGATAGTAATAATACTAAGAAACAGGACATAATTTCACACAGGGATCATTTCACTAGATAGTCGCAACGCGAAGCTACTATCTTCTGAAACGTTACTGTTACTACTATCTTCTGAAATCACTACTATAATTTTCATAAGTTAGTAGTATTACTACTATCTTATGAAAATTATAGTAGTGTTTTCAGAAGATAGTAGTACTAGTAATGTTTCAGAAGATAGTCGCCTGACACACGTCCTCCATCTGGTGACCAAAGCCACCCAAATCATATGGAAATTCTATTCTGTGGCGGTGCCTGTAGGATGACGTGACGTCATTTCTGTTCCAGACACAGCAGAGGTCAACATAGGAGGCAGACGTTGTTTGACCCTGCATAATTTCAGCAAGGCGTTCACTGAGTGATCTTCAGGCCACTGGAAGCAAACAGTGTTCACAGAATTGACCGCAGGGCCACACACTTTGTTCCACTCTTAAAGTTTGTTAGCAAGCGCAGTAAATACAGACTGAACTTTGCACTACAAACAACCAATGTGAACTTTGTCTTTCTAAAACAAACAACCAGTGTTAGCTTCATGTATTCACTACAAATAACCATTGTTCACTTTTATCTTTCTACAAGAAACAACCAGTGTTAGCTACACATTTCCACTACAGACAACCAGTTTAATCTTCTTCTGTCCTCTACAACCAACCATTCTTCCATCAGTCGATCTATCCATCAGTCCCTTTCTCCAACTATCCATCCATCCATCCATCAATCCATCCATCCATCCATCCATCCATCCATCCACCCACCCATCCATCCAACCATCCATCAGTTCATCAATCAATCAATTCAACCATCAGTCCATCCATTCATCAGTCCCATCTATCAGACACTCCATCCATCCACACATCCATTTATCCATCAATCCATCTATCTGTCTATCCATCCATTCATCAGTCCATCAATCCACCCACCCATCCATCCATCCATCCATCCATCCATCCATCCATCCATCCATCCATCCATCTAACTGTACCTCCGTCCCTCCAGCAGCCCATTCCTTCATCAGTCAATCCCTCCATCAGTCCATCCATCAATTAGTCCATCCATCCATCAGTCCATCTATGAATTAGTCCATCCATCCACCGCCCA
>CM031595.1:181080727-181103093 GCA_018398815.1 Conus ventricosus
GTGTTTAGAAAACATTTTCCATCCCCATTACAACAACCCTGTGTTTTAGAAAAAAAAAACTACTTTTGGTTACAAACAAAACTGTTCAGAAAGAAATTAACACCTAGTTTCAAACAACCATGTGTTTTTGAAAGACAATTCTCATCTTAGATTCCCAAAAAACCGTGGTTTAGAAAGCTTAACAACCCAAAAATAACCGGTGTTGAGAAAAAAAAATTTTATCTTTGATTACAAAACAACCAGTGTTTAGGGGCAAATTAACATATTTAGAACAAACAACCAGTGTTTTGAAAGACATTAAAAATATTTCCTTTAAAAAAACCGTGGGTTTAAAAAGAAATTAACATCTCCCTTTTTAAAAAACCGTGGTTTTGAAAGACCATAACATCATTTCCAACAAACAACCAGTTTTTAGAAAGAAAATTTTAAATTTTTGTTTTCAAAACAACCCGTGGTTTAAAAACAATTTCAAACTCTTTCCCCTTTAAAAAAACCCGTTGTTTAAAAGACAATTAAAACCCTTCCTTTTCAACAACCGTTGTTTAGAAAGAAATAACATTAATTTAGTTCAAACACCAGTGTGTTTAGAAGGGAAAAAACCATAACTATCTTCCTTAAAAAAACCAAATGGTTTAGAAAGTTTGAAATTTTTGATTACAAAAAAACCGTGTATTAAAAGACAAATTAACCCTATCTAGTTTAAAAAAACCCGTGTGTTTGAAAACAATTGACATCATCTTCCCTTTCAAACAACCAGGTGTTTGAAAGTTAAATAACTTATTCAAAAAAAAAGGAATTCAAAAGCGTAAACTTTTAAACAAAAAACCAGTATGTTTTAAAAAACAATTTCAATCATAGATTAAAAAAAACCAGTGGGGGTTTTAGAAAAACAATTTAAAACACTTTCCCTTAAAAACCCCCCGTGTATTCAGAAAAAACAATTAACATCATTTTAAAAAAACAACCCGTATGCTTAGAAAGACAATAACATATCTTAATTCAAACACAGTATGTTTAAAGACAATTAAATCACTTAGATTTAAAACAAACCCGTTTTTTAAAAAACAATTAAATCAAATTTCCCTTACAAACAACCGGGGGTTTAGAAAACAATTAACATCATTTGATTAAAACAAACAGTGGTTTAGAAAGACAATTAACATTTTCTTAGATTACAAACAACCAGTGTGTTTTGAAAGACAATTTTAACATCATCTTAGATTTTCAAAAAAAACCATGTGTTTAGAAAGAAATTAACATCATCTTCCATTACAAACAACCATATGTTTTGAAAGACATTAACATTTTTTCTTAGATTAAAAAAACAACCATTTTTTTTGAAAGACAATTAACATCATCTTTTATTACAAAAAAAAATTAGTTGTTTAGAAAGACAATTAACTCATTTCTTTTCCTTTTACAAACAATAAAATTGTTAAAAACAATTAAAAATTTCTTAGATTTTCAAACAACCAGTGGGTTTAGAAAGACCAAAAAACATATTTCCATTACAAAAAACACCAGTGTTTTAGAAAGCAATTAACTATTCCCATTACAAAAAACCAGGTGTTTAGAAAAAAACAATTAACTCATTTTGATTCAAACAACCATGTTTTTAGAAAAAAACAATTAAATCATCGTAGATTACAAACAAACCCGGTGTTTAGAAAAAAACAATTTAAAATCATCTTCCCTTACAAACAACCAGTTGTTTAGAAAGACAATTTAAAAAATCATCTTGATTACAAAAACCGTATGTTTAGAAAGACAATTAACATCATACCAATTACAAACACCCAGTGTGTTTAAAAAAAACAATTAAAATTCCCATTAAAAAACAGTTGTGTTAGAAAGACAATTAACATCATTTCCTTTCGAAAAAACCAGGTGGTTAGAAAGACAATTAAAATCTCTTTCCCTTACGAACAACCTGTGTTTAGAAAGACAATTAACATCATCCTTTCCCTTTTCGAACAACCATGGGTTTTTGAAAGACAATTAAATATCTTCCATTTCAAACAACCATGGTTTTAAAGACAATTAACTCCTTTCCCTTACAACAACCAGTGTGTTTAGAAAGACAATTAACATCATATCCCATTACATCTCCCATGTGTGTGGGGTTGGTGGGGGGTGTGGTGTTTCGTGCGTGCGTGCGTGCGTGCGGCGTGGTGCGTTCGTGCGTGCTGCGTGCGTGCGTGCGCCGCCCCCGCGCGCGCTCTTTGTGCAAGTCACAACTGACACAGGACAGACCAGAAACAAATACGATGACCAACAGAAGACAGTAGAAAACACAGACACCAAACACACCAAAAAACAGACCCAAAACAGACACCAAACACCCACACAAAAACACCCACAACACACACAAACACAAATGAAAAAAAAAAAAACCAAAAAAAAAACCCCCGCTTTTAAATTACGCCTGTTTGTGTTGATGTGAAAAAAAGGTTTATTCGTCCCCGGTGTGGGAAGGAAACCGGGTTTGGTTTAAACAAGCGAAAGAAAAAACCTGTGGGTCAGGCAAAAAAAAAACCCGAAAAAAAAGAAAGAAAATTTGGTGTTATTTTTTGAGTTATCCCCTCTTTCCCCCATTTAAAGCATCTTTTTTTGGTTTTAGGATTTCTGTTTGTTTAAATCGCTGACATTAAAATTGAAAAACAATGAAAAAAATAATATAGGCCGGATGTTTTAAGAACCGAAAAAGGTCACCAGGTGGGGGGGGATGGTGGGGGATTGGGGGATGGGGGGGGCGGGGGGGTGGGAATACAAGGGGGAGAATGAAATGGGTAAAGTGTATGTAAGAAAAAAGGAGAGAAAGGGTAGGGAAGAGGAGGGGTGTGGAGTGTGGGGTGTGGGGAGGGGTTGCCCCAGAAAGGAGAGGAAAACAAAAAATAGCATGCACAAAAAAACCAGAAGTGTTTCCCCCCCCCCCCCCCTTTTTACGACGTTAAGCGCAACATCGATAATTTAGCTATAATATTACACCGATGACCCAGACGGTTATCTAGGCATACGAAGGAAAAGAACAAGAGAGAATAACAAAAAGGAAGACAAATAATATAGGGAAACACAAAGAGATAATGAAATAAAGCAAGAAAAAAAGAAGAAGAAAAAACAAGAAAAACCACATGCATTTCGGGAGGATGCAGGAAGTCAAAAGAAACAAAAGATGAAAAAAATAGGAAAAGAGAAGGAAGAATTGAGAGAGAGAGAGAGAGAGAGAGAGAGAGAGAGAGACAGACAGACAGACAGACAGACAGACAGAGACAAAGAGAGAGAGTCTCTCTCTCCTTCTCTCTCTCTCTCTCTCTCTCTCTCTCTCTCTCTCTCTCTATATATATATATATATATATGATATATATATATATGTATATATATATATATATATAAAATATATATATATATAAAATATATATAAAGAGAGAGAGAGAGAGAGAGAGAGAGAGAGAGAAGAGAGAGAGAGAGAGAGAGAGAGAGAGAGAGAGAGAGAGAGAGAGATACGGATACGGATACGGATGATTTATTCAATATAGGCCACGGCCCCTTATGAAGGGGTGGATTAAACATGTACAAAAAGTGATAACATAAACATATCAGGAAAAAAGGAATGAAAAACAGTACTTAATCAAGAACATGCTAAGTTCCGGCGTTTATAAGCTTTATATAAATACAATGAAAGCTTTTTTACAACATTTTCTTTTGTGCAAGATATGAGTAAGATGAGTCTAAACAAGGATGGTTGTCGATAATAACTAGGAGGGATGAATTCATCTCTAAGATCACTCAAGGCAGTACACTGCAGTACAAAATGAACTTCATTTTCACACGCGTTTTTACATAATGGACAGGTAAGATCAGAATTGGAATGTTGCCTGTAACGAAAATGATGAACTAAGATATCCGATATTCCAAATCTAAACCTTGTCACTATAAATTTCAGATGTCTGTCCATTTTCATTGACAAGTAAGTCGGAATACAGTGTGAGGAGTTATATTGTCTATACAAATCAAATCTAGTACTATCATTCATGTGAGAATTTCATTCTTGCCATCTGATATCAACCAGCCTGGTACGGAGCGTTCGAATAAAGGTCGGTTCATCTCCTACTCCCTGATTTAACCAGGCATAACCGAAACCCAGTTCTTGTAGTCTAATTCTCATTTTTGTGGCCCAGTTTATTTTTCCCCTGGCATCTAGATTACGCAGCATGTTGTAAGCTTTCTTCGGTAATCTACAATCATTCATTTGTAACAGTTTTAACCAGTACCTAACACATCTAACTGTGGAATTCAAGTATATTGGGTATCTGTTAGTTTCCCCGTAAACCAAATCATTGGACGTTTGTATTGAAACACCAAGAAACCTCTTCAGGGCAAATAAATGGACTTTCTCACAATCGACTGCAGCTTTATCCAAACCCCAAATTTCAGCACCGTATTGAACAATGGGAGTCAAATAATTTCACAAATACTTCGAATGACTGATTTCCCAAACTTGATAGTTTCCTCATTATACACAAAACAGCGTGCTTTGCTTTACTTGCAAGATCTTTACAAGCAAAGTTAAAGCTTAATCGGGTTGAAAAATAGATTCCTAAATATTTGTATACATTTACGACTGGCATAGTTATTCCGTTATAATTCCAGTGTTCTCTTGCTCCCAGATAGCCACCCTTTCTGAATACAATTATATTACTCTTCTGCATATTTACTTTCAGTTGTAGAGAAGCAGCAGCGCGCCCTAAATTATTCAACTGTGATTGTAAACCAATAACTGTTTCAGATAACAAAACAACATCGTCTGCTAGAAGAAGTATAAACAGTTCTAAAAGGTCATCCGTAAATTGGGCTCCATGTCTACCATTATTTATAACTTCAGATGTTAATTCGTTAATAAACAAAGAAAAAAGAATAGGACTACATACGTCACCTTGTTTAACACCACTAGTGCACATAATATAATCTGTCAATTTCCCTCCACTTCTTACTCTAGATTTTACACAGTTATACATACTTACTATACATTTAAATAATTTACCATGATACCATTTTTTAACAGAATAGGCCATAAAATGCTTCTATTAATAGAATCGAAAGCTTTTTCAAAATCAATGAAAGCAACATATAGTTTACGATTGAAAGAGAATTGCTTTTGAATAAACGCCATCAGGGTAAACATATGATCAACAGTAGAATAATTACGTTTAAATCCAGCTTGGTATTCTCCCGTAAGATTATTTTCCTCTACCCATTCCTGTAACCTACGGTTAATGAATGTGCTATACAACTTACTAGAAGCATCACAAAGAGAAATGCCTCGGTAGTTATTGGGATTGTTTGCATTTCCTTTCTTGTACAGGGGTATAATAATGGATTCTGACCAATCCTCGGGATAAATTCCTTTATCAAATAGAGAGTTGAAAAACGTTACTAAAAAATGCAAAATAGGATCAGATTTACTACAGTATTTCAAGAACTCTCCAACAATACCATCCGGTCCAGCAGCTTTATGGTGTTTGATTTTCCTCATGGCATACAAAACTTCTTCTTTGGAAATTGGGCGATTAAAATACATTTCAGTTTCTTCATTGTGTTCACATCGTAATATACCATCAACACTTGTGTTATTAGTCAGTAGTGTTTTAAAATGGTCGAACCAAGTATCTATACTGATGCTATTTGGAGGCTGATTTTGTTTTAAAGAAATCTTTTTCACAGTGTCCCAAAACTGTTTTTGACTATTTACAGATGATAATAATTCCGACATTAAATTTTCATTAAACTGTTTCCTCTTTCTCTTTTGTAAATGCTTATATTCACGTCTTGCCTTACAATACTCGTGACGATCTTCAGGGTCATGCGAACGCAGCGATTTATTCAGCAATCCACGAACATGTGATTTACAGGCTCTGCACTCTGCATCAAACCAGTCTTTAGGTCTGTCACTTTTCATACATCTTACTTGTTTTTTTCATGCATTCCCCAGCTTCCCTTATACATATGTTAAAGTGACACAGTGCTTCGTTAATGTCAAAATCAATTAAGCTGACTGCAAATGCCATTTTATCCTGCAAATGTTTTGACGTTATATTATCACAGAATACACCTATATAATCATCATTCCACACATATTTTTCCATGATAAAGCTATTCGTATCTAAACTAGTATTTGGGTTAGCTTCACGATTGACATGAAATTCAACAGGCAAATGGTCTGATTCAATACGTTCACACACGTTCAGCACACACGAATCACTTAAACACGCAAATAATTCACAAGACATCATAAAATAATCATTAACACTGCAACCATTTTCTGACACGTATGTGTAGCGACCTTGAAGATCGCCATGACACAATCCATTAAGTATACACAAATCTACAGCAGTACACATATTCAACAACAACTTACCATAATTATTCAACGATTTATCCTGGGAACATCTACCAACATTTAATGGATGACTCGCACATTGCAACTCGAAAATATTATCATTATCTACTCTCTGACAAACATGTGAAATGTTAGAAGTTCTGCTGTTCATATCTCCACACAACAACACATACACGTCATTATAAGTCAATATACAATCAGTTATGTAATCCTCCAGAAGCGCTATACCATTTTCAGTCTCGAAATAAACATAATACGGCGAACCCTCAGGAGGTACATAGGAATAAATATATAGAACATCTTTGTCCAGATCAAACAAGTCCTTTTTAATACGAAATGCACCACAGTTTCGAGATTTGATATGAACTTGTTCAACATATGGTAAAAAGTCATTTCTAATCAGACATACTAAACCACCAGATCGCCTTCCCTGAGTCGTAAATTTTACTGCAGGAACACAAACTGTTGAAAATCCAGCAAATATGTTAGAATTAAATTCCTCAAGAAATGTTTCTACTAGACATATAAAATCAAAAGAGCAAACATACGAAACAAAATCCTTATCATTAAGTTTAGATAATAGACCATTAACGTTCCAGTGCAGAAAGGAAACGGCGCGTTTTTCTTTATTGCCAGTAACAGAATTCAAAACATTATTATGCAATCGATCACTCGGCAACGTTTCATCTTTTCCAGCCACTGAAACAGGCTCTCCTCCACGAATCAGTTCAGCACACGGCAAACCACAGCACGCCCCCTCAACGACAGAATCACAGTTCACGTTGTCATTCACAAAATCACGTGCGGGCTTCGTGTCACTCACAAGCACACCCGGCGATGACACCGGTGTCACGTCACCTGTTGCCTCCTGGCTGAAATTCTCCGCGGAGGAGATGTTACGCAGGGACCGGCCGTCTACCTATCTGGCTTCTACCAGTCTCTCCACGTTGTCCACAGAGAACTTCTTGCCGTCGATTAACAGGTAGTCATAAATCATTGTCACTCTCTTTCCTTCCTGTCGTGCTTTCTTCAGGTGGGGCGTCAATCTTCGTCGAATGTCTCTCACAGCTCTGGAGAAGTCCTCGTTGATGAAGACATTCTGTCCTCGGAGATTACGTTTGGATTTCAGAATGTCCACTTGTCTACTTGTTTAAAAAAAAAAGGCAGATACAAACACCAGAATCTTGCCCGTTTTTATTCTGAACAATCAGCTACCCGGTTTTGACCAAAGGCCTTTCACTACGGCGGAGATCTGTTCTTCTGTGGAAAAAACCGCTGGCTTTGAATCGGTGGAAGGAGCACAGAGAATAGGGGTCTTTGGAGGATTTATCCTCGCACGTCGGAAGCGAGATACAAGATTTTGATACAGGGGTTTGTTATTAGAGGGGTACAGGTGGAAGTGAAAGAAAAAAATCCTTTTGTTGTCACTTCTCCTGATGGCGAAGAGCGAGAAATCCCAGCCACGAAACTTACCGTGAGTAATGTTCCTCTGTCTTTCTCCGATGATATCTTGAATGCCATTAAAAACCTGAAAACCAATGTACGATCAAAACTTATCGCCGAGAGAGACAGGGATGCTAATGGAAAGTTAACTAGGTGGAAAACAGGCAGAAGGTTTGTATACATTGATATCCCACCTGTTCCCCTCCCATCATTCATAGAGATAGGGCCATTTAGAGCCGCTCTCTATCAAAGAGCAGAAGTCGGCCAGGAGAGAAAAGGACTCTCAGTGCAACAGATGCTTAGGTAAGGGGCACCGAGCATCAGTGTGTGACAAACCCATAAAGTGTCGCCAGTGCTACAAAGATGGTCACAAGGCGGGTGACCCTGTGTGTGACATGACCCCTGTGGTCCAGGGGGAGAAACAGTGCCTGCCGAGGGAAGACTTCCGTTCGTGATAGGGCCAGTGGTAGTGCTGGCAGTGATCGAGCCGGATCAATTTCCGATCGTGACAGGACCAGTGTTAGTCCTTCGGGTTACAGGGTCAAAAGAAGCCCCTCCCCCGACTCAGCCGGTAGGACTACTAGCTGTACTCGGAAAAAAAAATCATCAACTGGCTCGACTTCTCCAAGCGCTACAACCCAGTCGAGGAGATCCAGCAGGGGCAGAACTGTAAATAGGCAGGGAGCTCTCTCAAAGAAAGGGGATAGATCGCAGACAGTGCTGAAATTCCGGCAGAGTCCTCACGCTCAGCCTCGACAAAACGTCCTCTTCCCGCGGACTCTACACCACCGCAGCACGTTGACAAACAACGTCGACAGCAGACTAGGGACAATTCCGAATCTGACGGCGATGATGTTTACAGTGATGTGATGGTTGGCTGAATTCTTTGCGGTTTACTCTTTTCATTGGTTTACATCGGTTACGGACCAGGCAGACGTTTAATGGACAATGATTATGGCTATATTCACGTGTGTGTGTGTGTGTGTGTGTGTGTGTGTGTGTGTGGGTGTGTGTGTGTGCGTGTGTGTGCGTGTGCGTGTGTGCCGCTTTTTTTTTGGGAAAATGAACAGATTACTATATCCTTTCTAGGAAAATGAATCGATTACGCGTTCTTTCTTTAAACACACGAGGACTGAAAAACAGATTAAAAAGAACTGCAATGTTTTCATTGTTCAAACAACAGAAAATTGACATAGTTGTCTTCAGGAAACGCATATAACGGAAAGCGAAGCAAACTACTGGGAGAAACAATGGGGAGGGAAATTATTCTATCATAGTGGGACAGCTCATAGCAAAGGGCAAGTAATATTAATATCTAAACATTTCCAAGGAAATGTTGAACTTCAAAACTGCAGCGATAGAATAGTTGCCATCTCAATTAAGACGGAGAATAGGGAAGTCACACTGGTTAACGTGTATTGTCATGTGACGTAGCCTCACATCAAGGCATGTGACGCTCCATCGCATGAAGTTAGTGATATGAATCATTTCCCCGTGCCACAACTAAAGGAAGAATATTCATATGGCTTGACTAGTGTAGCGGGCGTCCCCAAAATAATTGTGAGTATGACTCATTCAAGAAACGAATGTGGTCATTGGGTGAAAGTGACCACTGAGTGATAGTTTAACAAGGGCTGGTAAGGTAAGGTGCTGGTCATGTGTTTTGAACACTGAGTATGCACTCACTAGGAGAAGGGAGGAAAGAGTCAGTTTTAACCCAGCAGATGGCCTAGAGACTCGAACCTGTCAGGACGGTGGTCCTCTTTGCTGACCAGTCATTACCAGGTGAGTGATAGATAGTTGGGGAAAGCTACAGGGGGAAAACTTAAAGAAAAGAGAAAGAAAGAATTCATATGTTGAATTGAGAAGCAGGTTACTTACACGAACCTTATTCGTGTTTCAGCCCTTCACCCTTTTACCCTTCGCCCTTCACCCTTCACCTTTCACCCCGTGAGGTGGTTGAAGATGGCCATGGTGTGAGGAACACACTGGTAGTTCAGCCCCAGCAGGTACCAACTCCAGGGAGAGGAGTTGAAGCTCGTCGTTTCTCAAGAGACAGAAGAACTCCAGGAAGAGAAGTCGAGACTCGTATCTCCAGGACAGGAGAATTCGAGGGGGCAGTATATTGTCTCGGAGAGACAGGGAATTGAGAAAGCAGGGAGCTTTTTCTTGAGGCAGGCAGGTCCTCAGTGATTACGGGAGTTATGTATTCTCCTGGTTCGGATTTTTTGGATAAAGGAATGTGAAGGCCATAGCTTTATAGAAGCGGAACTAAATTATTTTATCTCTCAGTGTGAGGAGAGATACATGTGTGAGGGAAATACATGGGTGAAGATTGATTTGTCTCTCGGTGTGAGGAGAGATACATGTGTGCAGATTTATTTGTCTCTCAGTGTGGAGAGAGATACAGTTGTAAACTCTGTTTACAAGTGGTTGATGATTTAGTAAATTGTTTTCCCTGAAGGAGAGGGGGAGAAGAAAAACATTCGGTAGTGCGCCTTTTGGTTGTTTGGAAAGATTGCGTGTGCGTATGGAGTAAATGCTGTCATGAATGCGGGTATGCAAGAGTGACAGTGTGACAGTGGTGACCCCGACTCCAATTTCACCGGCGTAGCTGCCGTTTGTTTCCCCGGAAAAAAAAAAGATTTCTATTTGTACCCTCAAGGGTTTGAGGAAGAGAAAAAAAAAAAGATTTCTATTTGTACCCTCAAGGGTTTGAGGAAGAAAAAAAAAAGGATTTCTATTTGTGCCCTCAAGGGTTTGAGGGAGGGAAAAAAAAAAAAATTAGTGATTATTGATTGTGTATAATATTTGCATTTGTTGTTGTTTTTGCTATTTCTATGTGTGTTTAAGGTGGTTGAGATTCTTTTGGTTGCTCTGCTCCGTTAAGGGTTTTTTTTTTTTTTTTTTGTAAGATTTCTTTTTGACCCTTCCCCACCTCAGGACCGATAGCCTCAACCTCCTCTTGCTCGAACCTGGCAGCAAGGGGCAGGGCGTTGAGGAGTCGTTTTCCTTCCCTAGAGGATTAGAATTTTTGTCCCCTTTCCCCGGACTGATAGCCCCAACCTCTTCCTGCGTTTAGCAGGGGGACATGGCGTTGGGGAGTCAATAGTCTTTCCCTTCTCATAAATATCTATTTCTTTCGCTTTCCTATTGTTTCAGTTTGATTTTTCCCCTTGCCCCTCAGAGTGTGGGATCAACTTCTCCTCCGTCACGCTAATAGTGTAGGTGGTGGAGTTGATTACCGCTCTGTCCAAATAAACATCTTATCTTTTGATCAATTTTTTTTCTGGGTGTGGTGCGAGATTTTCTTTGAGTTTGAGTGAATGTGCATTTATTGATTGATTGTTTAATATTTTGTATTATTACTGTAGTGTGGTGTATATTGTGCAGTGATTTGTTTTTCCCGTCTCCAGTTTCACGGGAGCAGTGACCACTAGGGTGCTGTCTGTGGGCTTCTTTTGCTTTTCTTGATTTCCTCTTGCTGTTCCGGTCCTGTGTATCCTTTCATTTCCTTTTCACCCCCTTTTTCAAAACCTCTTAAACCTTCTCCTCAATAAGCGCCTATCTAGTTTTCTTTTCTACATTTTCATCTTTTAGGTAGGATTTCCGCTAGTTTGTGTTTCTTCCCTCTTTTTAATTGTTTGTGCTTCCATTTGTTTTGTAAATTTATATTCATTTTTTGTATAAGGCGATACATTTGTTTTGTAAATTCATCGCATGAAGTTAGTGATATGAATCATTTCCCCGTGCCACAACTAAAGGAAGAATATTCATATGGCTTGACTAGTGTAGCGGGCGTCCCCAAAATAATTGTGAGTATGACTCATTCAAGAAACGAATGTGGTCATTGGGTGAAAGTGACCACTGAGTGATAGTTTAACAAGGGCTGGTAAGGTAAGGTGCTGGTCATGTGTTTTGAACACTGAGTATGCACTCACTAGGAGAAGGGAGGAAAGAGTCAGTTTTAACCCAGCAGATGGCCTAGAGACTCGAACCTGTCAGGACGGTGGTCCTCTTTGCTGACCAGTCATTACCAGGTGAGTGATAGATAGTTGGGGAAAGCTACAGGGGGAAAACTTAAAGAAAAGAGAAAGAAAGAATTCATATGTTGAATTGAGAAGCAGGTTACTTACACGAACCTTATTCGTGTTTCAGCCCTTCACCCTTTTACCCTTCGCCCTTCACCCTTCACCTTTCACCCCGTGAGGTGGTTGAAGATGGCCATGGTGTGAGGAACACACTGGTAGTTCAGCCCCAGCAGGTACCAACTCCAGGGAGAGGAGTTGAAGCTCGTCGTTTCTCAAGAGACAGAAGAACTCCAGGAAGAGAAGTCGAGACTCGTATCTCCAGGACAGGAGAATTCGAGGGGGCAGTATATTGTCTCGGAGAGACAGGGAATTGAGAAAGCAGGGGAGCTTTTTCTTGAGGCAGGCAGGTCCTCAGTGATTACGGGAGTTATGTATTCTCCTGGTTCGGATTTTTTGGATAAAGGAATGTGAAGGCCATAGCTTTATAGAAGCGGAACTAAATTATTTTATCTCTCAGTGTGAGGAGAGATACATGTGTGAGGGAAATACATGGGTGAAGATTGATTTGTCTCTCGGTGTGAGGAGAGATACATGTGTGCAGATTTATTTGTCTCTCAGTGTGGAGAGAGATACAGTTGTAAACTCTTGTTTACAAGTGGTTGATGATTTAGTAAATTGTTTTCCCTGAAGGAGAGGGGGAGAAGAAAAACATTCGGTAGTGCGCCTTTTGGTTGTTTGGAAAGATTGCGTGTGCGTATGGAGTAAATGCTGTCATGAATGCGGGTATGCAAGAGTGACAGTGTGACAGTATGCTCTAATGAAACGCAGGAAAAAATTAGACTTTTCAAAAATTTACAAGACATATTATTAAATTGCAAATCGAAAAACTTATTGTGCATGGGAGACTTCAACACTGTTATGTGTAATAGTGTGGACATAATATCCGGTGAACGACACTGTGAAAAAGAAGTTACAAAATTAAACAAAATGGTTACAAAACACTGGTTTGACAGATCTTTGGAGAGTGTTTCATGAGGAAGAAAAGGAGTATACTTGGTGCAGGCAAAATCCGTTTATTGCACGGAGGCTTGATTTTTGCTTTGCCAGCCAAGAACTGGCTGATAAGTGTGTATCATGTGACATTATGTCTGTCGCCAATACGGATCATAGAGCAATAATTACTGAAATAAATGATAATGAATTCGTCAGAGGGCCTGGCTACTGGCGTTTTAATAACAGTTATCTGAAAGATGCCTTTTTTGATGGCAGAATGAATATTGTATTAAAAAAATGGATAAGCGAAAGTAAAGAAATGTTTGAGAAAACAGGGGATCAATGGGACTGGTGTAAATCAAAGATTAAACACTTTTGTATAGAGTATGGCAAATTTAGAGCACAAAACAAACGGAATGAACTTTTAGATTTGAAAAGTAAACTCCAGAAGATGGATCAACTATGTGCAAATGATCCTGGTAACGAACAAAACCAAAGGAAGTTATAGAAATAAAGAAAAAACTTGAAATATTATCACTTGAAAAGGCTAGGGGAGCCCAAACAAGGGCAAGAACAAAGTGGGTAGAAGAAGGAGAAAAAAATACAAAATATTTCTTAGGATTGGAAAAGGTTCGTGGTAACCAAAAATGCAATGACACAAGTGCAAAAGGATAATGGTGAAATAATTACAAACCAGTCGGAAGTCTTGAAAGAAATTAAAGATTTCTACTCAGCGTTATATTCTAAATCGCCAGAGGAAGAGGGAAATATGAAAGGAAAATTGAAAGAATTTATTCAGAATGAACCATTTACAAAATTAGAAGAAGAGTCTTTCACTTGTGAAGGTTTAATGAGTGTACAAGAGACAAGTCTAGCTTTAAAGCATTTGAAAAAAACGGATCAGCACCAGGTAGTGATGGTCTTACAACTGAATTTATGAAGTTTTTCTGGATAACTAAAGCGATGTTGTAACTAAATCATTCAACGAATCTTTCAGAGACGGTGAAATGTTATACAGTCAGAAACAAGGCATTATTATACTTCTTTTCAAGAGCCTTGACCTTCCAAGAGACCAAGTAAATAATTGGAGACCAATTACACTAACTAATACAGATTATAAAAATATTAGCAAAGGCATTGGCGTTGAGACTGAATAAAGTTATTGATAAATTGATTAGCCATGATCAAGTAGGTTATCTGAAGGGTCGAAATATTTCGACAGTAATACTGTCAGATCTGAGCCTTCCTGTCCTGTCATCGTTACCATGGTCACGCTGTCACGAGCTACGCGCAATCGGTTCGCACTCTGTCATCAGCAGTCAGTCTGTGCTGGCGACAGTTTTGGGGTGTGTACAGCGCGACCGAGGTAGTTCAATAGAAGTTTATTTTTAAACCGGTAGGGATAGGCTAGTTCGTGTTTGGGCCTACTCAACGCCTTTAGTCTATTTTTAGACCAGAGAAGCGAGTCAGCCGGTTTTTTTGACACTGGCCGTGTGTGTGTGTGTGTGTGTGTGTGTGTGTGTTCCGTTGACAAAGGGGGGGTCACTCAAGTTTGCTCAACAGGTGGCAGGATTAGGGCACGTCTGCGCACGAATCGGCGTCATCGTGAGTTCTTTTTCTGAGTGGCTGGCAAGACTGCAGGAGTGTGGGTCTGAGCCAGATAGGTTTTCTTACGGGTGATTTGTTCATCAGGAAGATAGACTAGTGTCTTGTGGCGTATTGCCTAGCTAGTTTAAGTAATCCGTGTGTCCACGTGCTGCTGTGGTAGGCGGGGTGAGGAGCCTGCAATACCGGTGGCTGTACTGTCTAGTGTCAGAATGAAGTGAGTAGGGTGTAGTTGTTACGTAAACCTCACTGGGCCTCAGCTGCGGGAGCGGCTGACAGAACCTGGTTGCGGTGTGTCTCGTCTTGTGCGCTGCAAAGTGGCTGTTGTCAGCGCGTGGCGTTACTTCTGACTGGTTGCTGTTTGAGTGGTAGGTGTGGTTTGCATTTTCCGTTCGTCTGGTACTTTTGGTATATATGGTTCGTGCATGTGGTATGAATGGTTCGTATGTGTGGTGTGGAGGTATCATCTGAGGGGAATATAGGTGTTCACTGGGATGTGGAGTTATTATGGAGAGTTCGCATCCAGTTCAGGACAGGCGCTTGAATGTATTATGCAGGAATGTATAGGGCATTAGGGTTGTGAACTAGGAATGATCATTATAGGGTGTTTGCGCTGTGACGACTGCATTATTGTTGACATCGTGTGTCGGATGTATTGTTGTTGACACTGTGAGTGGGCAGAGGGTGATGTATAGGGCTGTCGACTTGGTAAATTCAGTAAGCGAATGTTGGGGCTCTTCGTGAGTGGATTGCACGGTGGTAGTTACCGCAGGGTGTGGTTAGGCTCGCAGGGTTCATGATTGGAAATTTTGACAATGATTGGTAAAACCTTATGTTTTGAACTCTGTCGATTCTGGTCACGCCTCGAGAGGATTGAGAGATTTATTATGTAATGGGGAGGAGGTTTTGGTGGTAGTTGCTATTATGTGCTACGGGTGGATTGAGTATTTTGGTTGTGTTTATGGTATGGGATGTATTTGGGTTCCACTTCTCAGTGGGGTTATTGCTCATGGTGGGTGATGACTTGGGTACGTGTGAGCCCATGTGTGAATAATGTTGCTGGACTGAGCCTCGTTTGCTATGAGCGGTCTAGATTTGTATGGGGTATGTGCACTGACCTGACTATTGACTAAGTGTTTAGTCAAGATGGAGTAAATACGGGATTTAGACTAAGGATCTGTGCTCTTTCTCTGATTGACCTGCCAAGACCCCCTGTTGTACAACGGGATCCTATGTCGGGCTGCTGCACATCTTCGTGGGGACTCCTGTCGACTCCATCGAGTGACCTGCTGTCACCTGTCGTCCCGAGGTCAGGCAGATTACCAGGGTCATCCGTCAGGTGGTGACTCGTCCTGCGTCCTCTTCGACCCTATTCCCGCTCAGAGAACAGTATTTTACCAATCCTGGCTCACTTGCTCCTCCACCAAGTTTTGGGCGAAAGTGGCCTAAAAGCCGCCTTTTCCTGTTCTCTGACAAGTAACCAAAAAATAACGATTATCTACAAACAGACATACTGTGTAGGATTATTCTTCCCATAGCAGTGGCTGAACGCACCTCGTAGAGTACTGTAGGGGAAAAGCATCAGTCGCTGAACACGCCCGACCTACCTAGGACTTCGCAACATCAGAATACGCAGAGACCCGCCATTAGGTTGAAACCTGATCACTTAATTTATGCAGGGCCTTACGACCGACGCAGACAAGAGGGCTTCGTTTACACAGAACACAGGCACACAGTCAATTAGTTGTCAATGACGACGACACCCAACAATGCTACATACCTTCTTCACGCCCTATGTTGGCAGTATGTTGCTTGTTATTTTTTCTGTGGGTGTGTACGTTTTGGGTGCGTTAACTGTGCTTGTAAAAAAACGGATTAGTTAAAATGGTAAATAAATATTCGAGAAAAAGACAAGTAAGACAGTCAATTACTGTTAATGCCAACAACCAAAACAATGCTTACATACCTTCTTCCATCCAGTCGACTGCTACACTGCGTGTTTCAGAGCACTTGTATTTTTGGCGTCAACGCGATGGCTTGTTGTGATAGAATTTGTCAATTTTGCGAGTTCTGGATATTTTAAAAGAGTTCTGACGTCCTTTCCCTCAGTTTATTAATCCACGAAGGGAGTTCTTCAAATAAATTGTAACAAATTTCTGAAATTTCTCTTTTTTTTGTAAAAACAAACCTTGCAGCCAATTTTTTTCCTTTACTGATACTGTTGAAGGCCGCGATTATTTAGTAAGCCAAGTGGAGTTTGGCCTTCATTAGAATTCTTTCAATTTCTTCAGCGTTTTGTGTTCAACAAAGACTGGATAACGCTTTCAAACCCTTTTCTTAAACTTTTTTCTGTTTTGAATTTTAGGCTTTTTTAATAAATCTTCACAGCAAATAAATGTAGCTTTTAGATTTGTTATATTTTTGTCCCTTTTTTTTTGACTGAAACTCCCTGGTGTTTTGGTAATTTTTCTTTCTTTCTTTTTCAAATTTTTTGCTGCTCTCTCACCAGATGCGTTATAAATGCTTGAAAATTTTTCCAGTACTGAGCACAAGAGAATATATCAAATCGGGCTGAATTAATTGATTATTTCTTTCAGTGCACGGGTTGTGAACTTTTCGCATCAATCTCTATGCCTCCTCGTCACTAACAGTTATAAACTCCAGTTCTGCGATAGTCCATACCTTTGACCATTACAAGTAGGCTGCATATTTAATTTACACACACACACAACAGGCGCACCAAAACACATGTTTAAAGAGTTTGTGCAGCCACGAAGGAAAGCCAACTATTCCCAATGAATATGCCTTTGTCCACACAAGCGGGGTGTACTAAGCGTTGGGGTAGCAGGAAACAAATCACTACTCAGCGCATGGGACAGCCTGTTCGTACAAAGCAAGTGTCCTCCAGTTCCACTTTTCTTGGCAGCTCCTTCCACTTGAGGAAACTGACACCTTCACCCCAAGCTACCCCAAGTCCTTAATTAAGTCACCCAAGTCCTAATTAAGTCACCCCAGTCCTTAATTAGTCACCCCCAGGCCCTTAAATTTAAAAGTCCCCCCAAGTCCTTAATTAAGTTTCTTTTGATCAAGTTACCCCAAGTTATTAATTAAGTTTTTAATTAAGTTACTCAAGTTCTTAAAAAGTTCTTGATTAAGTAAACCTTAATCATCCCCAATTTAACCCTAAGATCAAAACAAAGTCATCCTCTAAGTCAACCAAGTTCTTATTCAGTTATCTTATAATTATCAAAAAAATACGTTTTTATGTTTTTTATCTTAAATAGTAAATGCCTAATATAGTACACACACGCCCCAAAAAAACGTGTCATTGTTGAGAATGTCTTCCTCAGCGTTCTCTGCATAGATCTTAATGAAATTTTTTACATCCGAAGCAACCGCATTGATTACAAGTCTGGTCTATGGAAATGTCTTTATAGACTCCCGGTCTTTATTTTTTTGACTTTATCATTTTATAATACGCCATGATTTTTTTTTTATTAAAAAAAATTTAAATTAAGTTCTTAAAATATTATTCCATTTGAAATGGATCAAAATGATGCTTTTGGTTATTGGCGGTTTTGGCGTGCTGTTGTCTTTCTCTGTATTTAACGTTCAGTTTTTTTGGTTGCTTTTGTTTTTTTCCAGCGTTGTTTATATATTTTATAACCGTAATAACTGCCCCCAACAGCAGCAATGGCGCCAAAAATGGCAACAGTTTTAAGTTCAATATTCCATGAAGACTTGGGACCCTTGTATCACATGGAGTTTTTATAGATGGCATTGAATTAACTTGTTCTGGCGTTAGCGGTGGTTATGTTTTCATGATGAGTTATATTCTGTAACATTTAATTTTTTGTCTGTTCCACTCTGCTAATTTTTTTTCCTGCTTTAACACGCCCAGGATGAGACACTTTTCACTGGCCCCCCTGGTTTTAGTGTTTTCTGCTGATTTTCTGGCTTTGGGTTTCTTTCTCCACCTGATTCAATGTTCCTGGTTCTGATGATTTTCCATGCTCGCTCATTTGAAGGGAAACAAAATCTATATGATTAAAAGTTTTTTAATCCCATGATTTTAAAGGCGAAAACAAGTTCCAAATCTGTAGTATAGATCACATCCTAGAGACTCTAATGACTTTGTTAAAACTGGATCTTGCGTTAAATCATACGTAAGATCTTGTTCAGAATCAATGGGGCAAATCTACTGACTAGTTAGTGGGACAAACTAAGAACCGTTTGCCCAACGCTTTTTACCATTCTCCCACCCCAACTGCGCCTCATACCTGTTTATGATACTTTAAAATGTCTTGTGGCGACATCTGTTGAATCTGTTCTATGCTGAATTCAGTTTTCCCAGGAACTGTTTTTGTTTTCCACATGCTGCCAAGAATACAGCCTCTCCTTTTTGGCATAATAGCTTGGTCATCAGCTTGGTCATTTATAAGTTCAGGAAGGTTAGGCTGCTTGTAGCTGTAGGGGATCATCACTGTTCATGTTTTTTAATAATTATAATTATTTTATTTTCTAAAAATGAGCACCGAAAAAACTGTTGCTAACCTTGTATACCATTCTGCTGTTATTGGAGGACTAAGTGTAGGATACTCAATGCTTGGTAAAAGCCTGTTTTAAAAATTAAACCAGCAGATCTTGGCAAACTACTTTGAGGATTCAGCAAAGCTAATTGCTATCATTGCAGCTTTGTTTGCTACGAAAGATTTTCTAGTTAAGCAAGGAATAATTCCAGACAATTAAAATATGTAAGAAAAAAAAACATTTATAAAAAATGGCTTCACTCGCAATAATGATAGGCGCGCTGTGGTGAATGCGCCTTGCTTTTTGCGGAAGTAATTTTGCATTTAGTAAACCCGCGGGATGACGGCGAGAGAAAAAGACTAACAAAGCTATGGAGGAACTAGCAGCTGCACAAGACGCCTATGAAAAGCAGAGACTTGAGCAGTTAGATTTTATTAATGGCACACTGAAAAGACAGGGGCATGCGCTTACACATTTAAAAAGTTGGGTCAAGCAATAAAAAAAATATTATCTTTTTAACAGGCAAACCAATCGAGACATTGCCCCCACCAAAATTCAGTGACTTTTATCAACCATCAGAAAAAACAAAAGATGCAAGAAATCGGGTTTTTTGTCGTTGGTATGACCGTCGTTGTATTTTTTTGCACATAATATTGGCTGAATAAAAAATGAACAAAATCTATTATTCGCCCAAAGGTATTGGAAGGGCATCACAGCAATTAAAAAGCTAAGCCAAACGGCAGGATCCCGTGAACAAACAGCAAAGGAATGGTTATCTAAACAAGCGATTTGGCAAATTTTTTTTACCTGCCCCTAGACGAATACAGAGACCACACTTTGTTAATACAACTCCAAACGACACCCCATCAAATGGATCTTCTATTTTTTACCCTCTGATAGATTAGACGAAAAAGATTTAAGTACGCACTCACATCCCTGACATGGCTTCAAGATACAAAGATGCGGGAAACCCTTAACACAAAAGAGTGCTTCTGCTGTTGCTGTTGCCATACAAATGATATATCAACGGGTCCTTAACTTATCCCCCGCATGATTCAAGTTGATGATGGAAAAGAATTTAAAGGCCAAGTGAATCATTATTTTTAAAACATAGAGTTACCATTAAAGAGGCATTCCGGGAGTTCACAGATCACAGGCTTTAGTTGAAAACTTTAACAAACAGTTAGCCGAAAGACTTTTCTCCTACCAGTATCACAGAGAGCTGATTGACAATTCTCGCAACACAGAATGGTTTAGAAGATTGCCCTCAGTTTTGCGCGCAATGAATAATGAAGAATTTAAAGGCCTTAAAACCAGTACAAGCAATCAAAAAAAAACAATAATGTTGCTGAAGAGATCTTACATCCAGCAAACTATTACCGTTGGTTGAAAGTAAGGTACCTTTATTTACCGGGGAAGCAGAAGGGGACACTCGCATCAGGGCAACCGATCCAGTTTGGAGTGTTGACCATATGAAATAAAAAGAATTGTAAAAATGAATCCGCCCGTGTATATTTACGAGAAACTGACACAACAAAACAACCAGCTCCTCAAAGATCTTTTGTGAAGGAAGAACTGCAGATAATCCCACCAGACACAGTTCCGCTTTAATTAATTTACGTAAATATATTTGAGTTTAAAATGGAAGCTCAGAAGGAAGCGCAGAACGAAACAAGAATGGCGAAGGAAGAGACCTTGAAATGATGCGGAATCATTTCAGGCGTGTAATGCTATTAAGGAAACATTTTCGAGGATTAATCAATGCATGCTAAATCATCCAGATCACCTACAACTCAAACCCCCAAATTGGGAAAAAGAATATCTTGAAATAATAAAAAAAAATTCGAACTCGTCAAGCAAACATGAGAAAAGATTTAAATGAATGGATGAAGCTATGATTGATCTTATAATAAAATTGATGAAAAATATAAAACCCCCTGTTTATGCGGTCCTCCAGTGCCCGATTGCATATGAAAACTCGGATTAACAAACACCCGTTTTGTGTTTGTTCTATCTAATGACTTCTTTGTTACAACGTTGTGTTGATCTCATGTAGATTAGATCGCAGTTTTACGTTGTCATGATGAAAAGTCTTATTGCCAAACAATGCTTCTTTGTAGTTGTCATGTGATATGTTTGACTGCACAACGCTGCGAGATATTCCCTTTGCTTTCTTAATGATTTTCTCCTGGCTCGAAATACTGTACATTTTTTGACCTTAAACCAACAAACTCCTTGATCACCTTTCCAGATAATTCATCCTTATCTTTCCTAAAACCTTCTTGTTAGTAATTGAATGCAAAGGCGAATCTTTAGGGTAATCAGATGTATCATACCATCCCGCATGTCCTTTAGCTGCTTCCATTTCCATGTCTTTATAGATGTCTTCAGTAGGAATATCTATAACAAAACTGTCTGTATCTGTGTAAAGTACTCTGGACTCAGGATACGAGGGCTTAAAGTAGTCATAAAGAAACTCTAACATCAAAAGCTTTGATAATTCTAAAACAGTAAACCCAATAAATACAGGTTTGTCTAATTTGACTTTCTTTTTTTTCATCATTATAACCAAAAAGCTGATCATGAAATCTTCTGAAGTCCTGATAATTAGGTTTTGAAGTTAGCTTAATTGCTTCGTTCTCTCTGGTGACCAATCTGACGTCTTTGCGCTGTGCGGATTCTCCATAGTCTTTCCAAAACAGCTGTTGTTCATCACTTGAAAAGTCTTTTTCTGAAGCATCTGTGGATTTAGTTCTGAGATCAGTGTTCTTCATGATGTATGGTTTCATGAACTGTTCTTGATCGAAAGCAATTATACGATGGACAGCTGTTAACTTTAAAACCATGTCTTAAATAAAATTGTAGAAGTCTGTAATGACAGACATAATTTTTTTTGCCTCGAAGATTAGGCACAAGTTTAGGTGGCTCTCTTGATCCATCTTTAGGCTTTCTGCTGCTAATGGATAGTCATTATGCAGGTCATGGAGTTCATGAGGATATTCTAAGTCAACTTCTAGAATGAAGCCGCGCTGCTGATCAGGCGTTAAACTACCCAACCACTTTAATGCCCTTTTGAATATTATTCGGATCGCCGCCTGTGTACATTTTAAAGTTGCGTAATGAAGCGATTGCGCCATAGCCATCCATACAGATGTTTTGCATCTAAATACATGGATAGTTTAGACCTTTTACTCGGATCATAGTCATCTAGGTATTTGTTGTTTGCTTTACAGTAATGATGCGAGCCATACTAATTCCTCCACGCAATCCGTTTTCAATCATCTGAACATTGTAAATCTGACAATAACAATCGTACTCATAACTTAAGAACGTCCAACTCATCCCGGCGCAAAAATGAATGCCGGAT
>CM031595.1:181104093-181126593 GCA_018398815.1 Conus ventricosus
CCTTTTGTAATTGCTGGAGGCAATCAAACAGCAGTTTTAATACATCTTCTAAATTGGCTAGAAATTGTTTTCTAGCATCAAACCCGTAGATTGATCCACTATGCTAGACTTGGTCTGTGCTTGTGCTCCAAATAGACTCCAAACGTATGTCCTTATGGAGTCATTGAGTTTTTCCCACCCCTGGCATTGTTAGACCTTCACTTTCATATAAGAAAAATGTTGCCCAAGCATTAGGATGTTTTTGTTCATTGGATCCAATCGAACTTGTTTGTCTGGTTAAAAAGAGGTGTGGCCAGCCAGTAGTCATAATTATATTCTCTTTTGCGCCCACAAAATACAATGTGCCTAACCCATGATTGCGGTCTAACTTTGCCCTAAAATCAGTTAAAGGATTAATGTTAAATTCTTTTGCAGATTCTTTCACATGCATTATTGCCCATGGGCTTTTAAATGGATTAAATGCGTTGTCGTTTGGGAAGGGGCACTGTAGTTCAGTTAGTATTCGTCTGTACTGGTAATAAACATGAAAGTTATATACTGACCTTACTAAAAGTTTGGGGGTGGTTTAAATGGTTTGCATATGAACCCCACAGCCAGTAGTTGCGCAGTAAATGGCAAAATTTAACTGATTCTGGTAAACGTCCAGGGCGGGATGACCATGCTGATGGCACTCTATCACTCTTTATTGGCGGATTTAAATATTTAGCTAGTGGGTTTACAAGCCTGACTTGAAAGCCATATGATTCGTCTACTGCATGGTTAGTAAACTGAATTCCAAAGATTTGGGGTTATAAACGCTCCTACATTGTAAGGGGCACTTTCGTTATATTTAAAGGTTCCATTTTTAAATAGTTTTTAAAATAGTTATAACAAAGATGTACATCTATATAACCAAACAAAACAAACGGTGTTCTTACGTACCCAATTGACAATTGGCGCGGAGTTGTAGGTTTCCCCTTTAAAAAGAAATTGGTTTTAAAGTAAAAGGGAAAATTAACATATCTGAAAGAGCTAAGAATAACTGGGGGGAAATGTTAAAAACGAACAAGGAAATCTATTAAAACATTTAAAAATACCTGATGGCTACTACAACTTTTGTTCTTTAAGAGAAGTATTTAGCGAATTTGGCATCAAGTTAAAAATTAATGAGGCAATCTTATAATTACTATAAATTTTTCCCAGAACTTGAAAAAAAAAGGGAGTACTTTTTCCTAGAAGCCTTGCTCGAATTTTAGGCTTTTATGGCAGTGGTGAAACATTCATATTAAAACACATATGTACGTAGAAAGTGGCCTTTTTGAGTATGTGGGCAGTAGACCATCCGATTTTCTAATTAACCCAATGCTGTTTGTTCATTTACAAGATTTAAAAGACGAATCGCAATTTGTTTATGGCAATCCCTCTACATTTTTAAAGAGCACTGCCATCAACTAGGTTGGGGTTTTGCGATTATCAAAAAACACGTTTGGTGAAAACATCAATTTAAAGAATTAGTTGATGGGCCTAAAAATTTCTTTTGGATGTAAAAATAACTAACCAAGATGGAAAGCCAGTTGTTTGTTAAAGATTTATTAATGGTGCTGGAAGTAAGAAGACGACTGTTTTCCATTAGATTTTTTATGTCATAGGGTCTCAAGTAGACCCAGGGTGATCAGTAATGTGGCCCAAAATGCGAAGAGTTTTGCACTTTTTTATAATGATTTTATGTCCCTGGGAGAGAATGTAAATTTTTGTTCACGATCACCCTAATCTTATTTGCACGGAAACCCCATTTTAAAGTAATGATTACATCTGTTTTGGCAGTTTTGACCGTGTTATTTTTTTTTAGAAAACAGGTTTTTAATTTTGGCAAAAAGTAACGTGAGAAGGGGGTATTTGTATGTGAAAAGGGGGTTTTCGTGCAAAATAAGATGGGTGGTCTTGAACAAAATATTTACATTCTATAAATTAGTTTTAGCGACTAATTGACATGACTAGTCGATTCACATATTGCTTTCCTACCCAAACCGCCTGTGATGTTTTGACTAAAAAGCAGCGAGGCAAGCAAATGCGGTTAAAAGAACAGTCGTTCTGGCACTAGGCGTAATACTTGCCTAGTGCGAAGAGGGGTTTAGCTAAACCCCCTCCCAAACCCCAGGGAGCGAATCATGTGCAGCGGACCTTAACAACGGTTTTAGTAAAATGGACCTGTGCCCTCATTTAACCCGGGTTTAGGACATTGGTCCGATCCAACATTGTGATGTCAGTCCCACAGGCCAGACGTCTGAGCAGACGATGAAGAGAGAGAGAGGGGAGAGAGAGAGGAGAGAGAGAGAGAGAGAGAGAGAGAGAGAAGAAGAGGGGAGAGAAGGTGTTTGCTGGAAAATTTAAAAATAATTGGTGTGTGTGTGTGTGTGTGTGTGTGCATGTGCGCATGCGTGCGCTTGTGTGTGTGCGTGTTTGAATGTTTGTGTTGTTTGTGTTTGTGTTTGTTTGAGTGTTTGTGCTTGTATTTTGTTTTGAGTGTTTGTGCGTGCATGGGAGCGCGCGCACGCACGCGCGTGTGTGTGGTGTGTGTGTGTGTGTGTGTGTGTGGTGTATGTATGTGCGCGCGCACGTGTGTGTCTGTGTGTGCGACAGAGAGAGAAAAGAGAGAGAGAGAGAGAGGAGGGGAGAGAGAGAGAGAGAGAGAAGTGTGCGCGGATGTATGTGTAGTGTGGGAAAAAAGACCAAACCAGGGGTAAAGGACATGTCACCAAACCCCCATGCCGCGGGGGTGACCGAAGCCTTGAGCAGGAAGATCAGGAAAACCCGGCGTCTCCGTACATCCCAAACCAATCAACACAATCGGCAGCCAGCTGGTCCCCCAAGGACAAAACTGACAAACTGGACAAGTCTGGAGTGATCTACCAAATAGACTGTCGTGACTGTGAAGAGAACTATGTCGGGGAAACTGAGAGAAACCTTCGAAAAAACGCTTGAGAGAACACAAAAGAGAATCATCACCAGTAACGCCCACCTTTTTATAGGCATCCTTCAGTCTCGGAAGACTATGGAGTTGCGCTCTAGGTGTCTATTCTGGCACAGCGACGGGTGTGACTGGCCAGTCCGACGCGGAATGACAGTCCCTGTGGCAGAGGGCACAGATGAAGTCTGACGCTGGTTTGTCTGCCTGGGCTGCAACCTTTCTTCTCATTCTCTTTTCCCCGTGCTGCTGAGCGAGTGTCTCTTCGAACTTGGAGAGACCTTTCTGCACAGTCTGTCTCCAGGCTGACCGTTCGAAGGCTGTTGCTTCCCAGTTGTTCTGGTCGATGTTCAAGGCCTTTAGGTCCCTCTTGCACACGTCTTTGAATCGCAGCTGTGGTCTGCCTGTGGGACGTTTTCCCTGCACAAGTTCTCCATAGAGGAGGTCTTTAGGGATCCGTCCATCATCCATGCGCACGACATGGCCGAGCAAGCGCATACGTCTCTGTTTCAGCAGCGTGTACATGCTGGTGCATCCGGCTCTTTCCAGGACAGTGTTGTTTGGGACCTTGTCCTGCCAGGTGATGTTCAGAATGCGTCGTAGGCTACGCATATGAAAAGCATTGAGCTTTCGCTCTTGTCGGGCACGCAAAGTCCAAGACTCGCTGCCATACAGGAGGGTGCTCACAACGCAGGCTCTGTAGATCTGGATCTTTGTGTGCTCGGTCATCTTGCTGTTGTTCCATGCTTTCTTTGTCAGTCTGGTCATGGTGGTGGCTGCCTTGCCGATGCGCCTGTTGAGCTCTGCGTCAAGTGAGAGGGTGTATGAGATAGTTGAGCCCAGATAAGCAAAGTCATGGACGACTTCCAGTTCATGGTCATTGATGCTGATGACTGGGGGAGTCAACATCCTGCTCCATGACCTGTGTTTTCTTCAAGTTAATGGTAAGCCCGAAGTCTTGGCAAGCATTGCTGAAGCAAGTCATGAGCTGCTGTAGGTCCTCGGCTGAGTGGGCGGTTACTGCTGCGTCGTCTGCAAAGAGGAAGTCACGCAGGCACCTCAGCCTGACTTTGGTCTTAGCTCTTAGTCTGGAGAGGTTGAAGAGCTTCCCGTTTGTCCTGGTTCGGAGGGAGATACCTTCAGGCGCCCACCTACACGCCCAGCAACATCAGTTCGAAAATGACATCAGCGTTATCGACCGTGACAATAGATGGTTTCAGCGTGGGGTGAAGGAGGCTGTCCATATTGCCGCCAACAACCCAACACTCCAGCGGGACCGGGGCAGACACACCTTGCCATCGGTGTACAACACCCTCATTGTTCAGTCACATGACCAGGGTTCGACCCGTGGTCGTGTGCACTGAATTCCAGTTCACTCAGTAGCAACACCACCGCTGACGAAGACGGACGGAGGTCTGTCGAAAGCTCCAAGTAAGTGCTTATTTCTCAGCTGAGTGACCTGTTTAAATCCGGTAGTCGTTATATAGTGTGTAAGTGTGCCGTCCAGAGAGACTACTGCAAGTTAGCTTTGGCTGTCAGTTTGCAAATCTGCTATATCGCTGTGCGAACAGTAATGGAATGGTTTGCTGTTACATTTGGAATTTGTCTGCTGTCCTTCTTTGTTTGAAGCCTCATTTACACTGACATGTTGTGTTGATTGCAGCACTGAGTAATGTGCTGTCAGACTGGCCTCTGTTTGTTATATGTACTGAAGCAATAGATCCACTGTGATCTCTTTTTCAAGGCATGCATTGATTATCATACTGTGATCGACAGATTCAGTTTGCCCTCGTTTTGCACCATGCACTGACCAATGAACCCAGTTAGGTATCTCTTTGCACCATGCACTAACGTCATACTATGTCCCATGGATCCAGTTAGGTATCTCTTTGCATTTTGCACTGATGTCATACTATGTCCCATGGATCCAGTAAGTTATCTCTTTGCACCATGCGCTAATATCATGCTACATTCGATGGATCCAGTTTGGAATCTCTTTGTTCTATGCACTAATTTCATTGTTTATCCGATTGATCTAGTTTGATATCTGTTTGCACCTGGCACCGATGTCAACTACACCCGATGGATCCAGTTTAGTATGTCTTTCCATCCTGTTCTAATCTCATATAACATCTGACAGATCCAGCTTGGTATCTTTCTATACCATGCACAGATACAAAGCTACATCCAGAAAATCAAGGTTGGTCTCTCTTTACACCATGCACTGACGTCATGTGACATCCACTGTATCTAGCTGGATTCCTTTGTAAACCTTCCATTGAGGTTTTGCCACATTTGCAAGACCCAACTGAATTGGATCTCTCTTTGTACCGTGTATTGACGTTATACTACATCGGATGGATCCATTTTATATATTGGGTTTCTCTGTCGGTCTCACGCACTGACATCATATGATATCCCATGCATCCAGTTTTTTATGTAAAAGAAAGCAGCTCGAAAGCCTTGTATCAATCATTCATGCTTTTAATGGCATGTGTGATCCTGGCTATGAATTAGCAGAGGTCTGATTTCTGAAGCTTGCTGGTCTGAGTGAAGTGTGGTGACGGCTGTTCCTTTCCTCATCCAGTGTTCCTGTGGGGTGGTGCTTGAACAACATCAATACAGCCTCCTGAACACACTCAGGAAGGTTATGGGGTGGTGTTTGAACAACATCAATACAGCCTCCTGAACACACTCAGTAAGTTTGTGGGGTGGTGTTTGAACAACATCAATACAGCCTCCTGAACACACTCAGTAAGGTTATGGGGTGGTGTTTGAACAACATCAATACAGCCTCCTGAACACACTCAATAAGTTTGTGGGTGGTGTTTGAACAACATCAATACAGCCTCCTGAACACACTCAGTAAGGTTATGGGGTGGTGCTTGAACAACATCAATACAGCCTCCTGAACACACTCAATAAGGTTGTGGGGTGGTGTTTGAACAACAACAATACAGCCTCCTGAACACACTCAGTAAGGGTTGTGGGGTGGTGTTTGAACAACATCAATACAGCCTCCTGAACACACTCAATAAGGTTGTGGGGTGGTGCTTGAACAACATCAATACAGCCTCCTGAACACACTCAGTAAGGTTGTGGGTGGTGTTTGAACCCATCAATACAGCCTCCTGAACACACTCAGGAAGGTTGTGGGTGGTGCTTGAACAACATCAATACAGCCTCCTGAACACACGCAGAAGGTTGTAGGGTGATGCGTGAACAGCATGCATCAATACAGCCTACTGAACACACTCAGAAGGTTGTAGGTTGGTGCTTGAAGAACATCAATACAGCCCCCTTTGAACACAGTCAGGAAGGTTGTGGGGTGGTGTTTGAACATCAATACAGCCTCCTGAACACGCTCAGAAAGGTTGTGGGGTTGTGCTTGAACAACCTCAATGCAGCCTCCTGAACACACTCAGAAGGTTGTGGGGTGGTGCTTGAACAACATCAATACAGCCCCCTCTGAACACAACCAGGAAGGTTGTGGGATGGTGTTTGAACAACATCAACACAGCCTCCTCTGAACACAGTCAGGAAGGTTGTGGGTTGGTGTTTGAACATCAATACACCCTCCTGAACACACTCAGAAAGATTGGGGGGTGGTTTGAACAATATCAATACAGCCTCTGAACACCCCCGGGAAGGTTGTGGGGTGGTGCTTAAACAACATCAACACAGCCTCCTGAACACACTCAGGAAGGTTGTGGGGTGGTGTTTAAACAACATCAATACAGCCTCCTAAACCCACACCCAGGAAGGTTTGGGGTGGTGTTTTAAACAACATCAATACAGCCTCCTGAACACACTCAGAAGATTGTGGGTGGTGCTTAACAACACCAATGCAGCCTCCTGAACACACTCAGGAAGGTTGTGGGGTGGTGCTTAAACAACATCAACACAGCCTCCTGAACACTCTCAGAAGGTTGTACGTTGGTGCTAGAACAACATCAATACTGCCTCCTGAACACACTCAGAAAGATTGTGGGTGGTGTTTGAACAATATCAATACAGCCTCCTGAACACACCCAGGAAGGTTGGGGCGGGTGCTAAACAACATCAACACAGCCTCCTGAACACACTCAGAAGGTTGTAGGGTGGTGCTAGAACAACATCAATACAGCCTCCTGAACTCACTCGGGAAGGTTGTGGGGTGGTGTTTAAACAACATTAATACAGCCTCCTGAACACACTCAGAAGATTTGGGGTGGTGCTTAAACAACACCAATGCAGCCTCCTGAACACACTCAGAAGATTGTGGGGTGGTGCTTAAACAACACCAATGCAGCCTCCTGAACACACTCAGGAAGGTTGTGGGGTGGTTTGCTTAAACAACATCAACACAGCCTCCTGAACACACTCAGAAGGTTGTAGGGTGGTGCTAGAACAACATCAATACAGCCTCCTGAACACACTCAGAAAGATTGTGGGTGATGTTTGAACAATATCAATACAGCCTCCTGAACACACCCAGGAAGGTTTGGGTGGTGCTTAAACAACATCAACACAGCCTCCTGAACACACTCAGAAGGTTGTAGGGTGGTGCTAGAACAACATCAATACAGCCTCCTGAACTCACTCAGGAAGGTTTGGGGTGGTGTTTAAACAAATCAATACAGCCTCCTGAACACACTCAGAAGATTGTGGGTGGTGCTTAAACAACACCAAGGGCAGCCTCCTGAACACACTCGGGAAAGGGTTTTGTGGGGTGGTGTTTGAACACCATCCATACAGCCTCCTGAACACACTCTGGAAGGTTGTGGGGGGTGTTTGAACACCATCCATACAGCCTCCTGAACACAGTCAGGAAGTTGTAGGGTGGTGCTGAACAACATCAATACAGCCTCCTGAACACAGTCAGGAAGGTTTGATCTTTACCTGATTATCTCAACTGTGGGCTTTGAGAACATCTTAAACACTTGTGCTAGACACAGAACATCTTTCAGTTCTTAGACAATCCGATGATTAAGAGTGTTTTTGATAGAAAAAAGTGTTTTGGTTGCATCGTGTAATGTTCATTTCTTAGAAGTACCCCAGAGAGAACACACACACACACCACACACACACCACCACACACACACACACACACACACACACACACACAAAACACACACACACACACACACACACACTGCTTGTTGTGGAGAAGTGAACTGGCTGATTGTCTAGACACACAGGTTGTCGCAGAACTGGCAACTAACTGTCTGTCTGGGTAAAGTAATTGAGTGAAAGATGAACTATCTGTCTAGACACACTGGGTAGTTGAGGGGAAGTGAATAACTGATCGTCTAGACACACAGGTTGTCGTGGACACATGAACTATCTTGGCACACTGGTTGGTCGTAGTGGGGAAGCTGAAATAACAATGTACAAACAAACTGGTCGTTTCAAGTGGATAATTGGAGCTGCGTGGCCACTTGTACGCACCTCTTGTAGTGGGTGTCCAGACGCACCGATTGTTTTAGTGGAAATGTGCAGCTGATTGTCTGAATAAACGGCTTGATTGTAGTGGAAAGAAGGAGCTACCTGTCTAACTGGTTGCTCGAACAGTAAGACACAGCAGATACTGTTTGTTGTGTAGGAAATGAAGCTGAACAGTAAGACACAGCAGATACTGTTTTGTTGTGTAGGAAATGAAGCTGAACAGTAAGACACAGCAGATTACTGTTTGTTGTGTAGGAAATGAAGCTGAGTTTTAAACACACTGATTTTCTGGAATAGACAGCTAAATCTGCATTTATCGTACCTGCTTATTAACCGGAATCAGAACAAAACGTTCGACTCGTGTTAACTCAGTGTAAACCTTGCCAATACTGGTACCTTACGGTCGCCATAGGAACACTGACTGAACGCTTGCTCAAGACATCAAGACATTAAACAAAGTCTGCTGGTCTGGCTGACCTTCTCTGTCTGTGTCTGGAACTGAACTGACATGACGTCTTCCTGAAGGAGACCACCATGAAATGGAGCTTCTTCTTCTTCTTCCTAAAATACTGGTTCACTCAAAAACGAGTAGGTCACCAGCGCGCATGTTAAAAGTAAAATAAAATAACGTAAAATAGTGCGACTCAGACTGTTGGCCCCTGGAGCAAATTTGGCAACAAGGGTCGCACTCGATATTCAAGAAGTTAAAAGCAATGGCCAAATTCAGGCCAGGTAACAGTAAAATATCTGGGGAAGTTAAAATAGAAATCGTCAATATGCAGATCTCAAAACTGTCGTATCAATTTGTTTTTTAAATGAGATTGCATTTGTGGCAGTCTTGATGGCACCCGGCAGTGAGTTCCACAGACGTACAGAACTAGGATAAAATGAATGTAAGTGGCTGTCAATATTTGATGCAGGTATGGTATAACATTGACTGCCACTCCTGGTGCTACTTTTATTCAATACTAGTTGTTCCATTGGAATATGAATTACTTTAGCTCTGCTTTGAAAGATGTTAAGTTTGATGAAAGCTCTTCTCTCTTCTAGGGTTTCCATTCTAATTTCCTCATGTTCTTCCTAGTATTCCCCTTTTCTCTGATGTGGTTCCCTGTTACGAACCGTGCTGCTCTCTTCTGAATCTTTTCGAGGTTGTCAATGTCCTTTAGATGGTAAGGATCCCAAACTGAACAACCATGTTCCAGTACTGGTCTAACCAGTGTTTTGTAGCAGTCGTCTTTAACCTTTTGGGGGCAGTCATTGATATTCCTGTATAAGAAAGCTAAGATGTTATTTGCTTTCTTACATACTAATTGTAATGTTCTTTCCATTTGAGACGACTATCTATAATCACGCCTAAATATTTTGCAGCATTAGTTTCTTTAAGAATATGTATTATGGATAGAATGATCTGATCTAATTGGTGAGCGTTTGTTACATATACGCAACACGTGGCACTTTTGGGGATGAAATTCCATTTTCCAAGTTCTTTCCCACTCTTGTAAAGCGTTTAGATCTTCTTGTAGAATGCGTGTATCATTCTTGCTTCTGATTGTTCTATATACTAAGCTATCATCTGCAAAAAGCCTTATAGTAGTTCCAGGGGAGAGATTTCTACTTATGTCATTTATATAAATTAAGAAAAACAAGAGCCCCAGAACAATTCCCTGTGGTACACCTGACAAGACTGGTTTACAATGGGATGACGACGCTTCCACAACACTTTCTGCGTTCTCCCAACGAGGAATGATCTAGCCCATTTTAGCAAGAACCGCCAATGCCGATGTGTTCTAATTTTAAGCAGCAGGCCCTCATGGTCAACCTTATCAAAGGCTTTAGAAAAGTCTAATAAAATTGCATCTATTTGCTGTCTGTTGTTAAGAAAGTTATTAAATCATTGGAGGTTGTTATAAGTTGAGTCTCACAACTCCTTCGCTGTCTAAAACCATGCTGGGCGTTATTTAAGAAGTCATATTTGTCAAGATGGTCCATTATGCTACTATATATTTATGTGTTCAAGTAGTTTTGCTGATATGGATGTAAGAGATATAGTTCTCTGCTTTTGTTTTGTCACCCTTTTTGAATAAGGGAACAATGCTCGCATCTCGCCACTCATCAGGTATTACTCCCTGGTCCAGTGAAGCTTGGTAAAGTAGTTGGTATACCTCACTCAATTCATTGGCACATAATTTTAAGAGCTTGCCAGGAACGCCATCGGGACCAGTAGCTTTGTTTTCATTGATGTTGGTCATTAACGTAAATACTCCTGCTTTGTTTACTTTGATGTTTTGCATTTCAGGGAGTTTATCATCATCCTTTAGTCTAACGTTAATTAAAGGTTTGGGATTTGAGAAAACTGAACAAACTGCTTGTTTAGTAAATTTGCTTTCCCTTCAGGGTCCTGTATTAGGTTATTCTGGTTGTTTCTCAGGTCTGGAATCCCAATGTTGTCCTGTCTCTTACTCCTTATGTAAGACCATAATTTCGTGTTTTGATGATCACCTTCTGAAATCATCGAATTAACGTAACTGGAGTGAGCAAGCCTACATTCTCTCTGACACCTTCTCTTAATATGTTTATACCTAACCAGTAATCTTTCTGAATTAGGATGTAGTTTCAATTTCTTAAAGACATGATGTTTCCTTCTCAACAACGTTTAGTTTTTGTAGTAATCCATGGCTGGTGGTTCTTGCTTGAAGTTATTTTAGTAGGTATGTTGTCATCCATAATAAATTTCAAGTTAGTTTTTATACACTTCCAAGGTCACTGACATTATCTTTAACACCATGGGACCTAAAAAAAAAGACGACTGAAATCATGAGTATCCCTGCGCAATTTTGGTAAGTCTGCTTGGTTCCAGAGTCTGATGGTACGTTTAGGGGGTTTTCTTCGAAAGGGTTGAAAGTTGCTCTCTAAGAGAATTATGTCATGATCACCCAGGCCTGCAATTAATTCCTGATTGTCTAAAGCGCCTGGACAATTTGTAAAAAATAAATCCAGGAATGCCTTACCACGAGTTGGTGCTTCAACTGACTGCACTAATCCAAGGTCTTTGGTGGTATCAAAAAACTGAGTATTAATATTTTTACTGTATTGATGACCAAGTATGGCATCTTCATCCCAATCAATATCTGTAAGTTAAAGTCTCCACCAATCCATAATATTGCCTTCCTATTGGCAAAAACAATGTCAGAAATGTCTCTGCAAATAGACGAACATACTTTTCATCTGAGTCTGGAGGTCTGTAAACTGATCCAACAATGACAGGTCTCTTATTCTTAAAATTAATCTACAAATAAACTTTCACTATTTTTGCCTTGACATAAAAACTCACTGCCTAAGTTCTTCCTAATGGCAATCAAGACTCCCCCACCTCTTTTTCCAAGTCTGTCCTTTCTATAAATATCAAAATCCTCCATTAGAAGTTCACTGCTGGATGTTCCAGTTTCTAGCCAAGTTTCTGTTCCAATTACAACATCAATGTTTTTTCGGTGACTAATTACTGAGTTCTTCCTTTTTCTTGATAAGAGATTGAAAATTTACGACTATGCATTTAAGTTTATCTTTTTCTCTTAATGATATGGAGTTCAGTTGCACTTTATGATTTGGGATTTTATCAGTTTTAGAATCAGGGGTGGATGCAAACTTAGGACAAAATTTCAAGTTTTCTTTTGGGGATCGGTCTGGTGAGATAGGGTCAAAACGGTTGCTTTCTGAGCTGCAGTCTTGAATAGAATCTTCAAAAAGTCTCGAACTAAAGTTTGGAAGCCCGCAGATAAAACAAGTCCAAGATATATCACTATTGCATAATGCTTCATAAACTGCTGAATTTAATAACATACATTTAGTGTGATATCATGTATTGCAGACGTCACAGGCAACTGCTTTATGTTTCCATGTGACTCTCAAATTGCAAATTCCGCATGGATATTTTACTTTGGTGGACGGACCAGGATTGAGTTCAATGTCTCCCGACAGCAGGATAAGGCTTAAAAGCCATGATTTAACTCCTCTATGTCTAACTCTTTTATTCAAACAATTCCTTATCACTGTACTATTTCTGGACTTTATTGGACTGGGGTGCTTGTGGCTACCAGATCACACACACACACACACACACACAACACACACACACACACACACACACACACACACACACACACACACACACACACACACACACTTTTTGGATAGTGGCTGCGCTAAGGTCAGCTCCAATCGTCTAGTGGAGAATATTTCGGACTCGGCACTCTTTCTTCTAATTGATGGAACCCTAACTAGATTGCCTGATGTTCCTAGCCACAAACGATCTGCTATTGACCTGTCTTTGATTTCGCCATCAGAAGACGCCAGAAGGGGTATGGGGCTGAAAATCCAATACTTGGCCAATGTATACAGGTACTTTATGTATAACATTAGCATACGTATACATGTTCAGAGATGTCCCGCCAGACGCGATCTTTGAGTTTTTGAAGGAGATTAATATTTTTCATCGGATCTGAGTTTTTACAGTGGAAAGATTTTTAACAAACTTTCGGATGGTTTTTTCGATGTATATTAAAGAATTGTGTGAATGAATGGCTTGTGAGTTGATTGTAACGTGGTGACAGCCCTGATGTGGCCCTTTGCGGTCGGCTGGGCTATAAGCAACATTATCTTATCTTACCCTATGTATAACATTAGCCTACGTATATAGGTACCTTAAATATAACACTAGCCTATGTCTGCTGATCATTTTTGATCGCCTAAAGGTCATGCTCGCTACTGTCTCACGAGTTGTTAGCGAGGTCATAGTCGTCCTTTTTATCTGATGCCTTTCAGTTTTAGCAACAGGCTTGGATGTGAAGTGTGTGGGAAACACTAAAGCGCCGGTACAAATAGCCCTGTGCCCTCATCAGACGGTCTGAGCAAATTGTCCTGATCACAACATTGTGATGTCAATCCCCACAGGGCTTGATGTCTGAGTGGACAATAAGAGAGAGAGAGAGAGAGAGAGAGAGAGAGAGAGAGAGAGAGAGAAAGACAGACAGACAGACAAGACACGTTTGATTTATTTTCTCTCTCTCTCTCTCTCTCTCTCTCTCTCTCTCTCTCTCTCTCTCTCTCTCTCTCTCTCTGTATGAGTACGTGTGTGGTGTGTGTGTGTGTGTGTGTGTGTGTGTGTGTGGTGTGTGTGTGTGTGTGCGTGCGTGCGTGCGTGCGTGCGTGCGCGCGTGCGTGCGTGCGTGCGTGCGCGCGTGCGTACGTGTTTGTGTGCGCGCGCGCGCGCGCGCGCGCCGCGCGCGTGTGTGTGTGTGTGTGTGTGTGTGTGTGTGTGTGTGTGCATAGAAATCTGGCACTTCACCCACTCATTATTTGGACAATCATATGTATCTATCTGCGACTGTACCAGTCATAAACCACTCACAACTGTATTTTCTGTGTGGGTTGATACACTTCCAGTGGCACAAATTGCGTCATTCGTTCGTTGCGCTTCAGTGGTTAGCTCACAGTCATAAACCACTCACAACTGTATTTTCTGTGTGGGTTGATACACTTCCAGTGGCACAAATTGCGTCATTCGTTCGTTGCGCTTCAGTGGTTAGCTCTGGCTGTTCGCCCTTGCTGTCAATGAGATTCAGCTGTTAGCTCTGGCTCTTGCTTGTTAGCTCTGGGTTTTGTTTGTTAGCTCTGGCTGTTTGTCCTTGCTGTCAATTGTTAGCTATGAGATTCAGCTGTTAGCTCTGGCTCTTGCTTGTTAGCTCTGGGATTTGTTTGTTAGCTCTGGCAGTGAGTTGCTGCTCAAGGTCTTGTTTTAGTTGAGCTGAACTTCGCTTTGCTACGCAATGCTTTGCAAATGACGTGTGCTTAATACTTGTTCTCCTTCTTGCGTCTTGATTCTGCCCCATGGAATGACGTTCCAGTTTGGTCTCTTTGTGTGCATTCTCTGATGTTATTTAACATTCGGTGGCATTTTGTTTTTACCTGTCATATTACTTCCAGTCCATTTAGATTTCTTGTGTGCCATGCAGTGACGTCATGTTACATCTGGTAAATCTGATTGGTCTCTTTCTGTGCCAGGCATTGATATCACACCACATCTCATGAGTCTCATTTCACATTAAAGAACGTGACTGTCTGGAATCAGTTACTGACAAATTTGTGACTCACCGAAAAGCAGCTATGACTCAGCAGAGATAGGATTTCTGAAGCCTGCGGAGCTCTGAGCGAAGTCTGTGATCAGCTGTTTCGCATCCAGTGTTCCTATGGTGTGTGATTTAGTAATATGAGTACCTCCTCCAGACCACATTTATAAAGAACGTAGGTGTCAAGGTTTCATTGTTTGAATTAATATCTCAACTGTATGATTGGGCAATATTAGAACTCTTGTGTTAATTACACAACATCGGTAGCTCTAAAAAATCTTGTACAATAATGACAAAGTGTTTTTCCTAGGATGTATTTCCGCATAGAATTTCATAGCATTGCTGATTGCATTGTGAAATGTTACCTTTCATTGAGTATGGTAAATGTAATTCAAGCACAGACACGGAATAGCTCATTGGTAGAGCGCCTGACTCGTAACTCTTGGTGATCCTGGGTTGCGGGTTCGAACCTCCGCCGGGGCGTTTCGGTACAGGGGATTTTTCCCTCGGAGTTAACATTGGTTCTGACTCCATTTCCCATACAGTCCTTCGAATGAGACTATAAACCGAGGTTCCGTGTGTGAACGCATGCATAACATCTTGCACACACGTAAAATCCCATCACTAACGTTCGGAAGAGTAGGCCAGTTTGGCCGTTGGTATGGATGACACTTACACATAGCATGCACCCTGCGTGAGAAATGAAAGAATGAAGGAAGTAAGGAAAATGAGTGATCGATATTGAACGATACTGACTGGATGACACGGGAAACGACTGAATGAAGCGCCAGCTGGCAGCTCTTCAGTCGGCACTACCCAGGTAGGCAGCCCGTTGTGTAAACGAGTGTGGATTGTAAAGCGCTTTGAGCTTGGCCTCTAGCCGAGAATAGGCGCTATATAAGTATTCATTATTATTATTATTATTATTATTAGAACTGAGCAAAGAAAGCATCGTAGGTTTGTATGAAACTGGGGGATAAACATGCATCCGCACACGCCACAGAAATCAAAAGAAATACGGACACACAATCTGCAGATGCTGTAATTCATGCTTACGTATTTTTACTTCGTTTCACTTTCATCATGGAGCCATCGGTGTATAGGGGCCGGACCGTACATGCAACACCAATCCGCTAAGCTATGGGACTACAGTGCACAGAAGTTACAGATGACAAATTGAATAAATAAACTAAGAACAAAATAAACGAGTAAAGAGCTGAAAAGACATCATTATGCATAATACATAGAAGACCATTAACCCAGACATTAACTCAACAAAATCACACAGACTACACTTAAAACCATGCTCATACACAGGGACCACACTTAAACACTATGCTCACAGACACAGACCACACTAAAAAAACCTTTGCCCCCACACACAGACCACACTGAAACACTATGGTCACACACAAAGACCACGCATAAACACTATGTCACAGACACAGACCACACTAAAAAAATGCACACATACAGACCACACTGAAACACTATGTTCACAGACACAGACCATCCTAAAAAAACTATGCTCACACACAGACCACACTTAAACACTATGCTCACACACAGACCAAACTTAAATACTATGCTCATACACAAGGACACACACTTAACGACTATGCTCGCACACAGACCACACTAAAACACTATGCTCAAACACACAGACCACACCAAAAAACTATGTTCACACAGAGACCACACTAAAACACTATGTTCACACACAGACCACACTTAAACACTATGCTCACAGACACAGACCACACTAAAAACTATGCTCACACACACACACCACACCTAAACACTATGCTCACACACACAGACCACACTAAAACACTATGCTCACACACAGACCACACTAAAACACTATGCTCACACACACAGACCACACTTAAACACTATGTTCACAGACACAGACCACACTAAAAACTACGCTCGCTCACAGAGACCACACCTAAACACTATGCTCTCACACACACAGACCACACTAAAACACTATGCTCACACACAGACCACACTTAAACACCATTTTCACACACAAACCACACTTAAACACTATGCTCACAAACACAGACTACACTATACTCACGCACAGATCACACTTAAACACTATGCTCACGCACAGAGACCACATTAAAAACACTGTGCTCACACACAGACCACACTTAAAAGCACTATGCTCACACACAGACCACACTTAAATACTATGCTCACACACACACAGACCACACTTAAACACCATGCTCACACACAAGACCACACTTAAACACTATGCACACACACATAGACCACACTTAAACTCTATGCACACACACAAACGAAACTTAAACACTATGCACACACACAAACGAACTTAAACACTAAGCTCACACACAGACCACACTTAAACACTATGCTCACACACACAGTCCACACTTCAACACTATGCTCACACACACAGACCACACTTCAACACTATGCTCACACACAGACCACACTTCAACACTATACTCACACACAGACCACACTTAAACACTATGCTCACACACACAGACCACACTTAAACACTATGCTCACCCACACAGACCAAACTTAAATCTATGCTCACACACACACAGAGCAAACTTAAACACTATGCTCACACACAGACCACACTTAGACATTATCTCACACACACAGACCACACTTCAACACTATACTCACACACAGACCACACTTCAACACTATGCTCACCACACACACACACATCACACACACACACACACACACACACACACACACACACACACACACACACACACACACACACACACAGACCACACTTCAACACTATACGCTCCAGACCATAATTTTATGTTAGTTAAACACTGGAGGTGTGGGCCGTGTGTTGTGCTTATATGTTGGTCTGAGGACTCAGAACTCAAATCTCTCAGTCCCGTGCCCTGTGTCCTCCCTGCCCCTGTTCTGCTGCCTGGTGTCTCAGCACAGGTGTGCAGCCTGTGTGCACTGCCTGAAGACCCCCACACTGTTCCTCCATGCTGCACTGCCTGAAGACCCCCATACTGTTCCTCCATGCTGCCTGGTGCCTCAATAAGGCGGTGCAGCATGTGCACTGCCTGAAGACCCACCACACTGTTCCGCCATGCTGCACTGCTGAGACCCCCACATGTTCCGCCATGCTGCACTGCCTGAAGACCCCCACACTGTTCCTCCATGCTGCACTGCCTGAAGACCCCCCACTGTTCCTCCATGCTGCACTGCCTGAAGACCCCCACACTGTTCCGCCATGCTGCACTGCCTGAAGACCCCCACACTGTTCCTCCATGCTGCACTGCTGAAGACCCCCACACTGTCCTCCATGCTGCACTGCCTGAAGACCCACACATGTTCCTCCATGCTGCCTGCTGTCTCAGCAGAGGTGGTGCAGCATCTGTGCACTGCCTGAAGACCCCCACACTGTTCCTGCGTGCTTTAAAACTGTGGAAGGAACAGGACAAACCTCCACACAGTGACGCTCTTTGTCCTCTCTCTCTCTCTTTCCCCCTCTCCCAGCTTCTAGCATTCTGTCTGTGAGTATGCATCATCCTGTATATATTAATGCCTCCTCTCTCTGGTCTCTGTCTGTCTGTCCTGTTCTGTCTGTTTCTCTCTCTCTCTCTCTCTCTCTCTCTCTCTCTCTCTCTCTCGCTCATTAAAATATTCGTATCGGTTTTGGTATTGGTATTGGTATTGTACTCTCTCTCTCTGTGTCTCTGTCTCTGTCTGTCTGTCTGTCTGTCTGTCTGTCTGCCTCCTCTCTCTCTCTCCCTCTCTCTCTCACTCTCTCTCTCCTCTCTCTCTCTCTCTCTCCTCTCTCTCTCTCTCTCTCTCTCTCTCTCTCTCTCTCTCTCTCTCTCTCTCCCTTTCTGCTTGTGTCTCCACGCCTCACCCCACAGTGTCTTTTTAATGCCTTCACACAAATTGTCTAGACACGCCTGTCATAAGCAGCTGAAGAGCTCTTGACAAAGGGGAAACGCTCCTGCTCCCTCTAATAACATGGAGGGTGGGTAGGATAGAGATATGAATGTGGAACTAGAGAGAGAGAGAGAGAGAGAGAGAGGAGAGAGAGAGAGAGAGAGAGAGAGAGAGGCCATTCTGTCGGGTCGTTGGTGAAGTTAATCCTATTTATTTCTCCTTATTCTCGTCTTAAGATCTGTTACTGGGCAAATCGCTCCTACGTGTCGTCTGTTGGCGTGTGGTTCTCTGGTGTGTCGATCTTCTGTCTGGAATGGAACCGCTGGCATTAGGCCCTGATGGGTGGATGGACTGATGGAGGGATGGACTGATGGATGGATGGACTGATGGATGAATGGATGGATGGACTCATGCATGAATGGACTGATGGATGGATGAACTGATGGATGGATGGACTCATGATGAATGGATGGATGGACTCATGGATGAATGGACTGATGGATGGATGAACTGATGGATGAATGGATGGATGGATGAATGGATGATGGATGGATGGACTGATGGATGGATGGACTGATGGATGGATGGACTGATGGATGGATAGATGGACTGATGGATGGATGGACTGATGGATGGATGAATGAACTGATGGATGGATGGATGGACTGATGGATGGATGGATGGACTGATGGATGGATGGATGGATGGATGGACTGATGGATGGATGTACTAATGGATGGATGGACTGATGGATGGATGGACTGATGGATGAATGGACTGATGGATGGATGGACTGATGGATGATGGATGGATGGATGATGGATGGATGGACTGATGGAGGATGGATGGACTGATGGATGGATGGATGGACTGATGGATGAATGGACTTATGGATGAATGGACTGATGGATGAATGGACTGATGGATGGATGGACTGATGGATGAATGGATGGATGGACTGATGGATGAATGGATGATGGATGAATGGATGGATGGACTGATGGATGAATGGACTGATAAATGGATGGATGGATGGACTGAATGGATGAATGAACTGATGGATGGATGGATGATGGACTGATGGATGAATGGACTGATGGATGGATGGACTGATGGATGGATGTGGATGGATGGACTCATGGATGAATGGACTGATGGATGGATGGACTCATGGATGGATGGACTGATGGATGGATGGATGGATGGACTGATGGATGAATGGACTGATGGATGGATGGACTGATGGATGATGGATGGACTGATGGATGATGGATGGATGATGGATGGATGGACTGATGGATGGATGATGGACTGATGGATGGATGGACTGATGATGGATGAATGGACTGATGGATGGATGGATGGACTGATGGATGGATGGATGGACTGAGTGATGGAGGACTGATGGATGGATGTACTAATGGATGGATGGACTGATGGATGTGGACTGATGGATGAATGGACTGATGGATGGATGGACTGATGGATGGATGGATGGATGGATGGATGGATGGACTTGATGGATGATGGATGGATGGACTGATGGATGGAGGACTGAATGGATGGATGTGACTGATGGATGATGGACTGATGGATGGATGAATGGACTGATGGATGGATGGACTGATGGATGGATGGAGGGATGGACTGATGGATGGATGGACTGATGAAGGATTACTGATGGATGGATGGACTGATGGATGAATGGACTGATGGATGGATGGACTGATGGATGGAATGGACTGATGGATGGATGGATGGACTGATGGATGGATGACTGAAGATGGATGGACTGATGGATGGATGACTGATGGATGATGGATGATGAGGACTGATGGATGGATGGACTGATGGATGAATGGATGATGGACTCATGGATGAAGGACATGATGGATGGACTGGATGATGGATGGATGACTGATGGATGGATGGACTGATGAGGACTGATGGATGGATGAAGATGATGGATGGACTGATGGAGGGAAGGACTGATGAATGGATGGAATAACGGATGGATAGACTGATGGATGAATCGAGTAACATTGATGGACTATAGAAATGATGACCGATGGATAGATGGACTGAAGATGAATTCACTGATGACGGATTAACGGACAGAAGGACTGCTGAGAAATCGTTGATGGATGGATCAGCTGAGCGAAACTGGTGAATGGATCGCCAGACAGAGGCAAGGTACACACACAGCACACACAACACACACCAACACCACAGCCACCACACACGACACAACACACACACACACAAAAAAAAAAAAACAGTATCTATCATTGCTAACAGCCTCAGGGAGTATTGGCCTGCCCATTTGGATGTGTGTTAATTGATACGGAAGAAGCAGACATCTTTCTCGACAATCAGTATGTGTTGGTGTTATGTTAATGAATATGTCTTCACGTTGCTTTGGTGGTTTATTTGTATGTCAGCTGCCTCGTTCATTTCTTGCACGGTGCTTGTGTGGTTTATTTGTAGTCATGCCTCGTTGTCGAATCGCTGCAGTATACTTCATCCTGTAACCGAGAGGACCATCCCTGGACACGAATCTTGTCGTCACTGCAGCTAAGTCAGAGATGTTGCACCGTTCGTCCCCGCAGTAAAGTCACGTCAAACGTTCTACTCTGCCACAGACTGAGACAAATCATTGTAGCAGAACAGACAGGTTTCAGGATGGGATGAAATGCCAATAAACGGGTCTTCAGTCTGAGAAATTGTGAGCCAGAGACAGTTCCATTACCAGCTAGAGCTGTGTCACTTCTGTAAGACTTGAAGAAGGCATTTGACAGTGTGTGGTATGCAGCTGTATAGACCACGATGAACATTTTCCCCAATGTCATCATTTTCAGTGTCATCGAACATCAATTTGACAAACCCACAATTACGGAACTGTTTAAATGGAACCGTTCACAATGCGCCGGAAGTTCACAGAGGACTGGTTTGCTCATCTAGAGGGCCATTCACCAAAGTTTATTCTGCTGACAACACAACCAGAGAGGTGAAGAAGAGGAGCTGACGAGTGTTGTTAAGGAGCTTGAAGAACAGCTCAGGCATACGTCATGGAGATCAGTGTAGAGAAGAGATATATCAATAGCAAACAACTGCGGGGATATTGAGAAACACATCAGTGGTGGACTAGAAACTTGATACTGTCTAAAGCTTCAAGCACTTCAGTGCCGTTGTCACAGACCAGACCTGAACAGAATGCAACAGACCATAGTCACAATGACAAAGAACTGAAGACTGTCTGGTGTGGCAAGACCATCTCCCCCAAGGGGAAAAAAGAAACCATACGTGTCATACACATCATACATTCATCGAGCACGTGAAGCTTGGATATTCTCTGCTGATTCCTAAATACAAACTCCACGTCCTTCAGATGACAGGTTACCATCAGATCTTGCACATCTTGCACACATATCACATTACAGGTGATGTAATCCACAACAGATGCACCGTATGTAACGATCCCCTCGCCATTGTCAAGAACACATCAATGAGATGGTGCCAGCATGTTTTGAAACAAGACCCTCCAACGTATTGCAGGGCTTGGTGTCTCAGGTATGATGAAGAAGCACACAGTGGTATGATGAAGAAGCACACAGTGGTAGATGAAGAAGCACACAGTGGTATGATGAAGAAGCACACAGTGGTATGATGAAGAAGCACACAGTGGTATGATGAAGAAGCACACAGTGGTATGATGAAGAAGCACACAGTGGTATGATGAAGAAGAGCATGAGTGGTGAACACACGTGTCTTTCACCCGCCAGCAGAGGGCCACAGAGAACAGCAACATAGAGAGATGTCATGAGTGGTGAACACACGTGTCTTTCACCAGCCAGCAGAGGGCCACAGAGAACAGCAACATAGAGAGATGTCACGAGTGGTGAACACACGTGTCTTTCACCAGCCAGCAAGGGCCACAGAGAACAGCAACATAGAGAGATGTCACGAGTTGAGACACACGTGTCTTTTCACCAGCCAGCAGAGGGCCACAGAGAACAGCAACATAGAGAGATGTCAAGAAGTAATCAGTGGACAGGTCTGTTTCTTCCCAGCTGA
>CM031595.1:181148248-181158248 GCA_018398815.1 Conus ventricosus
AAGTGGTATGAAGGAGAGGGTGGAGGGCGCCCGGGGTTAAAAAGGGGGAGTGGGTGGACTTTGTTGAAGGGGGAGGAGTGGCCGGGGTAGGAAGGAGAGGGTGGAGTGTGCCAGTGGTTTTAAGGAGAGGAGTGGGGGTGCCCGTGGTTTGAGGGGGAGGGGAAAGGGCAATGCTGCGTGGCTTTGGGGGGGGAAAGAGCTGGGAGGGGCGGGAAAGGGAGGGGGGAAAATGTCCCAAAGAAGCCAAAAAAGGAAACCCCAAAAATCAGGCCCAAAAAAATACGAATTTTTTTCCCCGTTTCCCTTTTTCACTGCAGCTTTCAAAATTTTCCCATAAAACAGCAAAATTGCCTTAAAAGTTAAAACCCCAATAAAAGGAAAAAAAGGATAGGGTTTGGGAAAAAAAAAAGAGGGGAAAGGAGTTTGAGGAAATAGAAAGGGAAAAAATAGGAAAACAAAGTTTGAAAGGGGGTGAGGTATTGGGGAAGTGAAACAAAGGAGAAGAGAGAAGAGAGAGAGAACAGACAAGAAAAAGACAAAATTTCTTTATTTCGAGGATAATAAATAAGCACAAACCGGCTTTTTTCCTCAGCCCTCGCCCTAAGTAGGGACAAAAAACGGCAGAAAAATTCAATTAATGTAAGAAACCCAAAAAAGAAAGCAAAGCGGTAAAGGAAATATAGCGGGAACACCCAAAGGGAAAACGGGAAGAAAATTGAACAAAAAAAAATTTTTAAAAATTAAAAACAAAAAAAACAAAAATAAAAAAAAATAAAAACAAAAAAAAAAAAAATTAAAAAAGCCCAAATTTGAGAATCCCCAATTTGGGGGAAGGGGGCGGGGTAGGGAGTGAGGTGGGCGGGGAAAAACTTTGGGAAAGTGTACCCCAAGTACAGATTGGCATGTTTTTGAAAACAGACAGTGGTAAATTTATGACAAAGTGCGTCCCTATTTTAAACCACAAAAAATACCCGCACGTTCGCCCCCTAGAGGAGGGGGGGGAGGAGAGAGGGGAGGGGAGAGATAGAGAAGGGGAAAAGAGAGGGGAGAGGAGAGGAGGGAGGAGGGGAGGGAGAGAGAGCAAGGCAAAAAACATGTATTCTTTTTTCCGCAAGGCATAAAAATTTACGTAAAAGGTTTTTTTAAAGCGGAGTGGGGGAAAATGGGGGGGGGGGGGGGGGGGAAGCGAGGGGTGAGAGGGGGGAAAGGGCAGGGGGGGAAACAGCATGAGATGTAATGTTTAAAATGGAAATTTTAAAAAAATTTCCAATAATTAGCCTGTTAAAAATTGGGAATTTAAAATTCCCCCTGAAAAAAATTGTAGGGGGAATTGGGAAAACATACACACGCCCGCATGCACGACAAAAGAGAGAAAGAGAGGGGAAAAGAGGGAGAGAGCAGGGGAGAGGAGAGAGAGAGAGGAGAGAGAGAGAGAGGGGGATGAGAGGGGCCCGAGAGAGAGAGAGAGAGAGAGAGGGGGAGAGAGAAAAGGGAGAGGGAGAGAGAGAGGGAGAGAGGGGAGGGAAAAAAAACGGGGCCAACATAAAATTTCATTTTTGAAAAGATTAAAATCCATTGCACCATTAAATAAAACCCCCAAAACCACATATAGGGCACAACCAAAACACACACACACCCCACACCAACCAAAACACAAAACACACCACACAAAACACACACCCCACACACAATAATTATATACTTATTATATCCCATAAAATATATAAAAATTTTCAACCGAAACACTTATAAAACCTACATGCGCCCCAACTTTCCCTATTTACATGTACACCCTTACTTTACATACAAACATACATACTTCATCCCTTAAAAACCTACAACATACATACCACACCCTGGTGAAAAATTTTAATGTATTTTATATATATATTATATACTTTACTAAAACTTATTTTATATATATATAAATATATATATATATATTATATTAAAATTATCCATACCCCCCCCCCACCCCAACTTTATTATTTTTACACATTTATATATAATTTTATATATATATTTATTTTAAAATATATTTTACCCCACACACAAACACATATAAATTATATATATATATAAAACCACACTTTGAAATACATATATACAAATTTACACACAAAACCATTTATACATATATTATATAAAAATTTTAAAATTTAATTTAATATAAAAATACACATACACACACAATATTTTATCCCCTTCTCTTCTCTTCCCCTCTCTAAAAATTACTTGATACATGAAAAAAAAGAAGAAAAAAAAAAAAATAAAACCCGTAAATTTGGTTTAAAGTCCATGAAAATGGGAAAATTTATGCTTTTGAGTTTTAATTTGGTTTTACTTAGGGGGTTTTTTTTTTTTTAATTTTTTTTTTTTAAATTTTTTTTTTCCCGCGGGAAGATGGGAAGGTAAGTATTTTTAAAAGTTGTGGTCCCAAGGATTTTTTTGGGATGAAATTCGGAAAAGGGGTTTCCCAAAAAAGAGGTTCCCGGTACTTTAGTTTTTTTTTTTAAATGGTCAATTCTGGGTTTTGGATATGGAGTTTGTGGGGGGGTTTCTCGCCGAGTTTTTGGGGAAAACGTCCCCTTTAAAGTTTTGGAGCATTCCCGGCCCGGAATCTTGTGCTTTTAGGCCCTTTTTTTTTATTTGGTCCGGGGCTGAAAGGAAAAATTTGTAAAGGGATGTTTATAATCAGGGGCTTTCGAGGCTAGTTTTTTCAGAAGGTTATTTTTGGGGGGCTCGTTTATGTGGTTAAACCCAATGGTTTTAGTGTGTTTGCCTTGCCCCCCCTTTTAGTCGTTTGGCAAAATTTAAACCCTGAGACGGGAATATGGCAGGGGAAAAAAAAAAGTTTTCGTAAAAGAAGGCCAAAAAAAGGTTTGATTTTGGTGAGCTAAATGGACTTTTGGGAGGTTTTTTGCATGTAACGTTATGGGGGGGTTTCCCCGTGGACTTTGTAAAATTTTTAATCCAAATACTTTATGATGAGTGACTTTTTCCAACAAGTACATTATTGAGGGTATAGGGGAAATAATTGGTAGTTTTTGTCTTTTTTCCCTAGTTGTAATGTCCCATTTTTTGTTTTTTGAGGGGAAGTGCCCATATGATTTGGGTTGGGTCCATTTTTAAGGTCGTTGGACTCTCTTGAAAATGTTTTGAAAGACGGGAAGGATCATTATGGTGGTTTGAATTGTGGTGTCATCTCCCAAGAGGTCGAAATTTTGGTTTCCCCAAAAGTGGGGTAGGGTCATTAATGTAGATTGAGAAGATTTAGGGGGCCCTAAAATGGAGCCTTGTGGAACGCCAAAAACAAAATAGTTTTTATAAAAGAGACCCCCCGTCCCGTAGAGCATTGTTGTCGTTTTGTAAAGTATGTTTTAGCGGAAAAGGGGGGTTTTTAAAAGCCCTTATTCTCAGTTTTGGGTTTAAGGAGATTGTGGTAAATGCCATCGAATGTTTTTTAAAAATCAACGAAAAAGACACCAAATTTTCTGTTGTTATTAATATTATTAACCCACAAAATCCAAGATTGATTAATGCAGAATGGCAGGAAGTTTCTGTTTGAACCCTGGACTGCCCGGGATGGAGAAAACGTATTGTTAAAGGATGAGGTGTGTTTTTTTAAAATGTTTTTTCTGAGGTTTGGAAAGTATGGGGTAAGATTGATATTGGTCTGTAGTTTGAAGGATCAGTTTTATCCCCGATTTATGAATGGGTTAACTTTTGTTTTTTTGGCTTTTGGAAAATAATTTTTAATCTATGCCCCGTTTAAAAGTATAGGGTTAAGTGTCAGAAATTAACGGACCCGGGAGTTTCAGAGAGGAGGGGAGAGAGAGAGACGAGAGAGTGAGGAGAGAGGAGGAGAAAAGAGAGCGAGAGAGAAGGGGAAAGAAAAAGAGAGAGAGGGAGAGGGAGGGGGAGAAGAGAGAGCGAGGAGAGAGGGAGAGAGAGGAAAGCAGGGAATCCCCACGTCCTTAAAGGGGAAAATTTGTATTTTTTTAAGTGTCGGGGTTTAGTTTACAGGCTTAAATTAAACTGCCCTTCAATGTCACTAAATTTGTCGAAAATATTGGTTGGCGGGACGACATTTTTTTTGAAAATTCCCATGGAAGGTTTAAATTCCCCCCCAAAATTTTATGGGCCAGAAATTTAGCAAGAAAAAAAGGATTGTAAAAAAATTTAAAAAAATTTTAAAGGAAGAAATTTCTTTTGGGCCCCAACATAAAACTTTGGAAAAGGTTTTAATTTAAGGAAAAAAAAAATTCTTTTTTCTGCCCCAAAAATTTTTAGGAAAAAAAATTTTTGAAAAAGGATTTTCCCCTATGATTTGCCTGCATTTATTTTTTAGGGACCCAGGATTTAAAATTTTTTTGGGTCATCATTTTAGCCAGAAAAAAAACCCCTTTTTTAAAAAAAAAGGGAAAATTTAAAATTTCTTTGCCCCATATTTCAGCAGGGGAAAGCTTTTGGAAGTTTCCACACAAAACACCACCCCACCCACACACCCCACACACCCCACAACACACACACACACCCACACACACACACCCACACCCCACCACACACACCACACCGGGAAAGTTTTTTCTGCTGTGTTGTTTTCCCCGAAAACTGTCAAGATTCTCATAAATTGACTTCTTTGTTTCCCCCTTCCCCTTTCCTCTTCGCCTATCCCCTTCTCTCCACCCAACAGAAGTCCCCCCCCAAACCCACTTCCGTTTTTGTCTTTTTCTCGTTTAGACAAGCTTACTCTGCGGCCCCCCCGCAGCCTCCAGCACCTTCCCACATCCTCCCCCGGCGTGGGGTCACACGCCCAGGAAGTTTTTCCCTCTCCCCTTTCTTTTGGGCCCCCAGTTTCCACACCCCCCAAAAATTGGCCCGGCTTCGTTTGGCCCCTCACCTTTTCAGGGGGGAAAAAGGGCAAAACGGGGCACCTCGTTTTTTCGGCCCCTTTTATGTGAACTTTGCTTTTGCTTGGGCGGGACAAGCCGCAGATGTATCTCAAAATGTGGGGTGTGGGTGGGGGGTATAAGTTTGTGTGGTGTGGGGGATATGTGTGTGTTTTGTGGGTGTGTGCATGTGTGCGTGGTGCGTGCCCTGCTGCGTGCGTGGGATGCGTTTTGGGGTGTGTGTGTTTTGGGGGTGTGTGTGTGGGTGTGTGGGGTTTTTTTGTGTGTGGGTGTGTGTGGGGTGCGTATGTGTGGTGTGTGTGGGGTGTGTGTGGGTGTGTTGTGGTGTTTGTGTGTTGGTGTGTGGTGTGTGTGGTTGTGTTTGGGGCGCGTGTTGCGCGCGAGTTGGGGGGTGTCAATATGTACCCTTGTTTGTAGATGATGGGACTTATTGCAATATTCATCTTTTTTATGGTTTCATTTTTTTTTGTTTTTCCTTTTTTTGTATTTGTGCCCCCCGGTTTGGGGTTATAATGTAAGATTAAAGCCTTTAAAAATAAAATAAAAAATTTAAAAATAATAATTTTAATTTTAATATATTAATTTTCTTTACCCTGTTTATGAAACTGATCAAAGATCATGATCATCATCTTTTTCACATCATCATCATCATCCATCATCCTTTATCATCAAAAATGTTCATCCAAAAAATTTGTTTTCAAGCCCAAACATAAAATTTTTTATTTTAAAAAAACTTTGTTTTTTTGCTGGGCTGCAAATTGAAAGAAAATTTTTTTGCAAAAATAACTTTATAATTTTGGCCAAAAATGCGAAATATAACCGAATTCGATATTTTTTTAAAGGTCTTTTGTATTTTTATTATTGCTTTTGGGGTATGCTTAAAGGGGTGCCTAAAATTTGTATGTGAGAGGGGAAAGTTAAAAATTTGGATTTTCTAAGCAATTTCCCCGCTTGGCATAATCAAACCCCCGGGGGAATGGGTGAAAAATTTTTAAAACTTATACTGGGCCTCCCTTTGCCGGCGATTTTGAGTGGTAATTTCAAAAGGGGATTGTGGGAAAATTTTTAAAAATTACCAAATTTTTCCTTTCAAAAAGAATATCAAACTTGTGCCAAAAAATTTTTAAAAAAATTTTTAAAACTAAATCTTTTTCAATCAATTTTGAAAATTTGAAGTCAATTTTTATCAAGTAAAATGGTTTGGGTGAAATTTAAAAGTACTGCTCTAAGGATAAAAATAACTTTAAAAACTGTTTGAATATCTTGCCCAATATTTCGAATTTTCTACGGGTTGTCCTTTTTTGGTGAAATCTAACCCCAAAAAAAACGCACACAGCAAATGTTTTAAAAAGATCTTTAAAGCTTTTTTCCTGACTTTTATGTGATTTTTGGAAATTTTTCCCCTTTTGAAAACAGGTTTCTAGAACAGGGACCTGTGGGTGGGATGCACGCAAAGTTCAAATAAATTTTACGAAAAATAATACCCTGTGTGATGTACATTTGAAAAACCCCCTTTCGCTTGCCACACCAAAACCCGCAAAGTTCAATCCTGTTCCCCCGGACCCCCCTGTCTGGGGTTTACCTTTTCACCCTTGGGTGGTGGGGCCCCAACGAAGCCCCTTTGGATGTGTGGTGTGTGGTATTAATTGCAGGAAAGTGGGAGGGGAAAACCTTCACCCCACTGTGTGAGTAAAAAACAGCTTTCGCGCCCGGGTGGATGTGGGAGCGTGCTGGGGGGGGGGGGGGGGGGGGGAGGGGGGGGCCCCCGATGGGAGTTTGCCCTAAATGCCCCCAACGCTGTCTTTTTCTGCAAGCCCCAGAAGCGGCAGGAGGGGTGGGCTGTGAAAGGGCGGGCGGAAGGGAACCCCGTCTGAAGAATTTAAAAACTGACCCATGCCCTAGTGTTTAATGGGGCAGGAAGAGTTTGCTTGAACCCTTTTTCCCCCCGATAAAGAGGGGGAAAAAACAAAATTTGCCGGGTTTTGGGCACATTGACACAGACAGAGGGGAAAAGAAACATTCAGATGCGTGTGGCGTGCGTCGGGCGTGCGTGGTGTGTGTTGTGTGTTTTTTTGTGTGTGTGGGTGTGTGTGTGTGTGGTGGGGTCGTGTTTTGGGCTGGTGCGGGCCCTGTGTGGTGTGTGTGTGTGGGTGTGTTTTGTGGGTGTTTTGTGTGTGTGTGTGTGTGTGTGTTGTGTGTGTGTGTGTGTGTGGGCGGGGGTTTGGGGGTGGGGGTGAGGTGCGCACATATGTGTTTCATATGTTTGTCTGTTTGTTGTTTGTCCTTCCCGTGTGGGTGGGGGGTTTTTGTTTTTGTTTTTTTGTGTGTGTGTGTGTGTTTTTTTGTGTGTGTTGGTGTGGTGTGTGTGTTTTGGGGTGTGTGATTGTGTGTGGGGGTTGGTGGGGTTGGGGTTTGTGTGTGTGTGTGCTTTTTTTGTGTGAAATTTAATTTAATGCTTCTCCTTTTTTTTTTGTGCGAATCACTCTTTTGGGGCTTTTTTCTTGCGTGGCGTGGGAATTTATTTTCATGTGAAATCAAAAAACCAAAATTTCACCCTTTTTTCCCCTCATTATTTTTTTTTCTTTTTTAAATTTTATTCATTTTTTTCTCTTTTCATTTTTTTTTTCCATTTTTGTGTGTGTGTGTGGGTAATGTGGGTGTGTGTGTGTGTGTGTGTGTGTGTGTTTTGGTGTGTGTGTGTGGTTTTGTGTGTGTGTGTTTTGGGGTGTGTTAAAGTTTGTGTGTGTGTGTGTGTGTGTGTGTTGTGTGTGTGTGTGTTTTGTGTGGGGTGGGTGGTGTGTTGAGGGGTGTGTGTGGGGTTGTGGTGGGGGGGGTGTGTGGGGTGTGGTGTGTTTGGTGTGTGTGTGTGGGGTGTGTGTGTTTTCTAAAAGCTTTGGGCCAAAAAAATTTGGGGATAGAAGGTTTGGATATGTTTTCTTCAAAAACAATTTTCTATGGTAACATGTTGGTCAGAAAGTATTTTTTTTTGAGTTTAAAAAATTTTTTTGCCAAAATGTTAGTCAAATTTAAATGTTAATTGTTTGGGGCACGAAAAAGCAGGCAAAAAATTTTTGAAGTTTTTAAAATTTTAAAGTTAAAATTTAAAAGAACGCACAACATTTAAACCACAATTTCCCCTACACCTTTCCCCCGGGCCTTTCCCGATACTTTTCCCGTTTCTTTTTTTGGGGAAGAAGAGTGGAGGGCGTTTTTAATTTTTTCTCTTCTCTTCTTCTCTCTCTCTCTCTCTCCCCTCTCTTCTCTCTTTTCTCTCTCTCTCTCTCTCCTCTCTCTCTCTCTCTTTTCCTCTCTCTCCTTTCCCTTCGTTTGACCGTGGTATTGACAGCAGTTTATTTGTCGGGAAAATTTTTATTATCATGTTATTTCTTGGTTTGTTTTTTATGTTTTCTTTACGCATTTGCCCTTTATTTGCTGTGATTTTTTTTTTTGGGGTTTTCTCCAGGGGTGGGTGGAAAACCCCTGTATATTGCTCATCTCTTTTCCCCGGTTTTAAACAGAAATTTTGTTTCGGTTTTGTTTGTTTCTCTTCATTCCCCCATACTTTCCCCCCTTTGTATTTGGTTTTATTTTTGTCTGTTTTGTTTTTTGCCCCAAACCCTTTTGTTCTTTGATTTTTAATCTTTTTCAATTTTTCCCTTTGTGCGCTTTAAAAAACTTTCAGGGGATTGTGGTTTTGTTTTTTCTGAAAAACCCCAACGTTGCCCGTAAACTTCATTAAAAAGGAAAGTTAGAGAAAACAAAAAAAATTTTTTTCTTGTGAAAATGTTATTGGGGGCGCCTTTTTTAGCCCTTTTTGGCAATCCACCCCTGCCTCCCTTTTCCCGGGCTCTCTCCCTCCTTTATCCCCCTTCCCCCCCCACAACATCGTGCTTTTTCCATTTTTCCCTTCTAACCTGTCAACCCCCCCCCCCCCCCCCCCCCCCCCCCCCCCCCCCCCCCCCCCCCCCCCCCCCCCCCCCCCCCCCCCCCCCCCCCGCAGCTTTTTCCCCGTCCCCCCCCCCCTCTCGATTCTCCCCGTCCCTTTCCCGACCCTTTTCCTAGATCACATTTTTAACCCCTCCAGCCCCGGGGTGAAGTTTTTTTTTTAATTTTTTTTTTAAAATACTGCTGTTTGGAATTTGTGTATAACCCGTAACCCGAAAATGAAATTTGGGGGCAACAGAATTAAAAAAATAGACAGTGTTTTAAAGATTTAAGAAGTGGGGGAAAACGTCCCCAAAAAAAACCCAAAAATTTTTTTGTTTTTCTCAAAAAAATTTTTCCCCCCCCTTTCCCGATTTGCCCCGGGGGCATTTCTTTTTCCCCTCTTTTCTTTGCAAAAACACCCACGAGGTTGCAGGCCTTTTCCCCTTAAAAATTTGGTTTTAAATCGCCCCCCCGGGACTGAATTTAAAACATCCAAATTTTGGGTTCTCTTTTTTAATGTGTGGTGGTGTGTGTGGTGGTGTGTTGTGTGTGTGTTTTGTGGGTGTGTGGTGGGTGTGGGGTTGTGTGTGTGTGTGTGTGTGTGTGTTGTGTGTGTGTTTTTGGGAAAGGAAATTTGTTTTACGTCTCGTCACCCCCTTAGGTGATTGAGCGTTTTTAAATAAAAAATTGTTTACAAATTTTGACAATTTTCATAAAAGAAAGAGGACGATTTGGTTTTCATGGAACAAAAATTTAAGGTTTGATGAAATTTTAGGACAGTAACTATGAAAAATTAGATAAAAATAACTAAAAATTTAAATTTTAAATTAAGAATGATTATAAAATGTTCCTTAATGGACTTCCCAAAAGGTTACTCGTTAATTTAACAAGAGAAACAACTGGCAACGAATCTAAAAAGTCAAACACATTAACATGCTTAGTGTCAGCACTTGGTATAACACCATTCAAAAAGGGTTTCGTTAGTTCACAATCAAAAATCACATGTTGAACTGAAAGATCCCCACGACATACGCACTTAACAGTCTGGCAATATTTGGTTCGTAGGGAATTACATAAAAGTCTAAAAGTCAGGCTAGAAACCGGTCGGCTAATCGACACAAAGTTTGACAGAGTTTGCTGACGAGGTTTTGATGAGGAAC
>CM031595.1:181163248-181165748 GCA_018398815.1 Conus ventricosus
CGCACACATGCACACATGCACACATGCACGCACGCACACAAAAAAACACACATATACACAGGCATGCAGACACTGACATACAGACAAAAAGGCACGCATACACAGACATACATACACACTCACACAGAGAGAGAGAGAGAGAGAGAGGAGAGAGAGAGAGAGGAGAGAGAGAGAGAGAGAGAGAGAGAGAGAGAGAGAGGAGAGAGAGAGAGAGAGAGCACTGGATCGGATGAATAAGTTACGACGAATTTTCTAATCTCTCTGTTCCATCTCAATCTGATAACGCATTCACATTCCTGAATAATTCATGACTGTGAAAGTGTGACATGGACAGTGATCGATCCATGGAGTTTCCCAGCAAAGCCGCTCATAGCTAAGACGTGATCAGGGAACTCAACGGCTTCTAGGGGGGCCACAGACCTCTGTCAAAGTGGTGGATTCGTGCTGAGGTTGAACAGGTTCGTTCATGGACCCTGGTCCGCCTTATTACTAAGTTTCGGCCACATTCGGTCACCTACTTTTCGTAATCTTGAAGACCAGCCAGCAAACAAAGCAACAGAGATGGGGACTACACTATGCCTTGGAGGAGGTGAAATAACACCCAGACTTTTCAACGTTTAGACGACTATGGTTGGGAAAATATCAATGTGCACGGGTCATCCGCCAGGTCGTGTTGCTTCATCTTATTGTCATTATTTCTTCCTCCTGCTCCTTCTTGTTCTTGTTCTTCTTGTTCTTTTTTTGTTTTCTTGTTGTTTTTCTTGTTCCTCTTGATCTCCTTGTTATTGCTCTTGTTCTTGTTCTTCTTGTTCTTGTTTTTTGTTGTTGTTGTTGTTGTTGTTGTTGTTGTTGTTGTTGTCGTCGTCGTCGTCGTCGTCGTCGTCGTCGTCGTCGTCGTTTTTTGTTGTTGTTGTTGTTGTTTCTTCTTCTTCTTCTTCTCTTCTTCTTCTTCTTCTTCTTCTTCTTCTTCTTCTTCTTCTTCTTCTTCTTCTTCTTCTCCTCCTCCTCCTCCTCCTCCTCCCTCCTTCTCTTCTTCTTCTTCTTCTTCTTCTTTCTTCTTCTTCTTCTTCTTCTTCTTCTTCTTCTTCTTCTTCTTCTTCTTTCTTTCTTTCTTTCTTTCTTTCTTCTTTCTTTCTTTCTTCTTCTTCTTCTTCTCCTTCTCCTCCATGCGGAATCACTGGGACACCACACTGACAGGTTCCTGCAATTCTATTAGCTGCGAGCCAAGGCCAGGGTCTCTGTCAAATGTTGTTCTTGTCCACTCTGCAAGGTTGTCACTTCATGTTGTACTTGTCCACTCTGCAAGGTTGTCACTTCATGTTGTCCTTGTCCACTCTGCAAGGTTGTCACTTCATGTTGTCCTTGTCCACTCTGCAAGGTTGTCACTTCATGTTGTCCTTGTCCACTCTGCAAGGTTGTCACTTCATGTTGTTCTTGTCCACTCTGCAAGGTTGTCACTTCATGTTGTTCTTGTCCACTCTGCAAGGGTGTCACTTCAACACTTTTTCTGCCTTCCCTTCCATCGCCCTCCTTCAACAGTTCCCTGGAGAACTGTGTTAGCTTGGCCATTGGACCAGGAGAAGTGTGTTAGCAAGGCCATGGGATCAGGAGAACTGGGTTAGCAAGGCCATGGGATCAGGAGAACTGTGTTAGCAAGGCCATGGGATCAGGAGAACTGGGTTAGCAAGGCCATGGGATCAGGAGAACTGTGTTAGCAAGGCCATGGGATCAGGAGAACTGTGTTAGCAAGGCCATGGGATCAGGAGAACTGTGTTAGCAAAGCCATGGGATCAGGAGAACTGTGTTAGCGAGGCCATGGGATCAGGAGAACTGTGTTAACGAGGCCATGGGATCAGGAGAACTGTGTTAGCAAGGCCATGGGATCAGGAGAACTGTGTTAACGAGGCCATGGGATCAGGAGAACTGTGTTAGCAAAGCCATGGGATCAGGAGAACTGTGTTAGCAAAGCCATGGGATCAGGAGAACTGTGTTTGCGAGGCCATGGGATCAGGAGAACTGTGTTAGCGAGGCCATGGGATTAGGAGAACTGTGTTAGCAAGGCCATGGGATCAGAACTGTGTTAGCAAAGCCATGGGATCAGGAGAACTGTGTTAGCGAGGCCATGGGATCAGGTTACATGCGCTACATCTTCATATAATCCGATGTGATGCTTGGTGGTCTGACGTACTTGCTGATTGGTGACATGATCGGTATATCTGATGTTTCGTATCTTGTAGTAAGACCTCGTTTCCATTGCTCTCATCTTTCTTTTCACATCCGCTGTGAGAGTTCATGTCTTGCAAGGATACGGGAAGATAGAATATACAAGTACACACAAGAGTTCATGTCTTGCAAGGATACGGGAAGATAGAATATACAAGTACACACAAGCACACACAAAATCATACATACATTCATACGTAAGATAGACAGACAGACAGACAGACAGACAGACAGACAGATTGTTGTGCGCCCCGGCAAAGAAAACAAAAAAGAAAGG
>CM031595.1:181175748-181193248 GCA_018398815.1 Conus ventricosus
GATAGTTAGTTCATCTGACCACGACAACCAGTGTGTCCGGATAGTTAGTTCATCTGACCACGACAACCAGTGTGCCCAGATAGTTAGTTCATCTGACCACGACAACCAGTGTGTCCGGATAGTTAGTTCATCTGACCACGACAACCAGTGTGTCCGGATAGTTAGTTCATCTGACCACGACAACCAGTGTGCCCAGATAGTTAGTTCATCTGACCACGACAACCAGTGTGTCCGGACGGTCAGTTAGTTCGCTTCTTTATAACAACCACAGGTATCTTGACAGATAATGCATCTTTCCACAACAACCAGTGTATCTAGACAGACAGCTACTTTGCCTTTCTACGACAACCAGTGTGTCTACACAGTGAAATAACTTGTTCATTACACACAGCCAGAGTGCCTTCACTCTCAACTTCATTTTCCACTATAAGCACTGTGTCTTGACATTCCACTACAAGCACTGTGTCTTGACATTCCACTACAAGCACTGTGTCTTGACATTCCACTATAAGCACTGTGTCTTGATATTCCACTACAAGCACTGTGTCTTGACATTCCACTACAAGCACTGTGTCTTGACATTCCACTACAAGCACTGTGTCTTGACATTCCACTACAAGCACCGTGTCTTGACATTCCACTATAAGCACTGTGTCTTGACATTCCACTACAAGCACTGTGTATTGACATTCCACTAATTGTCACGACGGGATGTCCCGACTGTCCGAACCACAGGGAGAGTAGAGTCAGGCACTCGCACCACACTCACCGGAAAGCACAAGAACCCGGGACGTACACACAAATAATATTTATTACACAGAACAATCGCTTCACTCACGCTCACACTCTAAGTGGGGTTGGGATAAATACAAGAAGAGGAAAGAAAGACAGAATAACAGAAAGTGGGGTAAAGAAGAAGACTGGATTACAAGAGGCTACCTAACCCTAGGGACAAAACAAATGAAAATAACCCCAAACTCCCAGGGTTTGCCCAGCTAATCCCCTTTCCTAACCCGCTACTATAAGTGAAGTGAGGAAAGAAGAAAAGGAACAAAATAATAAATCAACAGAACAGGGCCTAATCTCAGATAAAGAATAAAAAAAAAAAACCCCAAAAAATCCCCTACACATCAATTCAAGTGAAAAAGAAAATGACACACTGACATGCACCCTCACGCTCACATGACACAACAGAGACTGTCTATTACTTATCTTTCGGAGAGAACGGGGTCCCCACAAAGAAAGAATCCATAAGGCGGAGCGTCAAGTAGTCTTTACGCCCGGCTCCAACGGTTCCTGGAAGTTCCCAAACAGCCTTGAAGAGTGGTCACGAACGCACACCTGGCTGACAGTCACTTAAGTGGCCACCAACACAGACAAGGTCACTCGAAGGGTGGCCGCGAACGAAGACTAGGTCACTGAAGGGTGGCCCCAAAGACGACAAGGTCACGGAAGAGTGGCCACACAAGGCCGGGTCACTTTAGAGTGACCGCAACTGAAGACAGGGTCACTGAAGAGTGGCCACCAGTGAAGACAGGGTCACTGAAAAGTGAATGGCCGCCAACGAAGACGGGGTCACTGAGGAATGGCCGCCAACGAAGACGGGGTCACTGAGGAATGGCCGCCAACGAAGACGGGGTCACTGAGGAATGGCCGCCAACGAAGACGGGGTCACTGAGGAGGTTGCCACTGAAGGGGTCAGTCTTCCGGATCGCAGATCGCATGATCACGTTACTGGATCCGTCCCCGATCCCCTCAGACGGTTCTCGGTCGAAGGCAGAAGGAATCGCACACGCCCAGTGTGCGAGCCAAGGTGCGCACAAACCCAAGAACAAAACAAAACAACAAGCTTGTGTATGGAGAGCCTAGTCGGACGCCCAACCAGCGAAGGATGGCGTCCCGTCCCAGGAAGCCCAAGTCCCACAGCGAAGGGGAACTACCCAGCAAACGAAGCTGAACCACGAAAAGTTCTGGCCAGAGGAGAGAGAGCTCTCCTAACTGTAGCAAGTCTGACTTGCAAGTGCCTCCACAAACTCCGGTTTCAAGCCACTGGCACACCTCCCGTTAACTAAGTTCATAGCCGGCCCACGTGAACTGCCTGAATCCCTCAGACCATGGCTGAGGCCACAACCACGTGCAAGAGGAAGGAAGGAGGTTAAACAAGCTATACTACTAGGGGAAAGAACGAAAAATCTCGGGCTAAAAGAAAACGCCACACTACATAGATAAAAAGAGGACAGGTTATATTGAGGATGGGGAAAGGAGGAGGGTAAAAGCCAGTATGAAAACAAAAACGCATAGGGGCAGGATATCTGACCGTGACAACATCCCCCAACGAAAAAGTTATGCCACTGAGGCATAGACTATCCCAGCCTCAATCAAATCCCATACACGAACATTCCTTAACCAAAAATCAAGAACATGAAACAACCTGACAAGCGAACTGCCTTGTATCTGCATGCAAGTCCTGGAGCGGACATTACAGAAAGTGGACTCGTTTATTCCATTCTGCTTAAGTAGTCGGCTTCAACATTGTCTCCCCCTGGAATATGCCTGAACTGAAAGGCCAAGCTTTGGAGCTCCATGGCCCAGCCCATGAGGCGCTTACTAACCGGCCGAATCCGATGGATATATTGAAGTGGATGGTGATCACTCTCGAGGATAAACTCCCTCCCATAGAGGTATGGGTAAATCTCCTAGTAGCCCAAACCACAGCCAGACATTCCTGCTCGATGGTGTGGTAATTTTTTTCTGCACCTACCAACTTCTTGCTGGCGTACGACACTGGCAGGAGTCCCCTTCCCTGATCCTGGAGCAATGCGGCTCCAAGTCCAACGTTGGACGCATCAGTGCGTAGCACGAACGGTTTGCTGGGATCAGCCAGTTGTAGAACTGGCTGGCTGGTAATGGCTTTCTTCAGGCTCTGGAAAGCTTCTGCGTCAGTGTCACTCCAGGTGAGTTTCTCTGGCTTCCTGGCAGCCGTCTTGTCTGTAAGAGGCTTGGCGATGTCAGCGAAGTGAGGAATATACTTCCTATAGTATCCAACGAGTCCTAAAAACGACCTCAACTCTCTCTTAGTACTGGTGGCTTTGCATCCTCGATCCTGTGAACCTTATCTTGCTCAGGGTGCAAGTATCCCCTTCCGACCACGTGGCCAAGGAAACTTATCTCAGTCTCCCCTAGCTGGCACTTGGTAGGTCTTGCCGCCAGCTGGCATTGCCTGAGGCGGTCGAACACAATCCGGAGCACCTCCACATGTCGGTCCCATTGTCCTGAAACTATTAGGAGGTCGTCAATAAAATTGTGCACCTCTGTGAGGTTGAGGGGCTCCAACATCAGTCGCATCACTCTAGCTCTGCTGAAGACTGCTCCAGCGGTTTTCAGTCCGAAAGGCATGACCCTGAATTGGAATTGTCCCTCTGGGTGGTGAACGCCGTCTTTTCGCGATCCGAGGGTTCCATAGGGATCTGCCAGTACCCTTTGGCAAGATCTATCTTGGAGAAGAAACGGGCCTGGGCAAGCTGGGCAAAGATTTTGTCTACATCTGGTATTGGCTCGGCATCGAATTTTAGTACCCTGTTCAACCGTCGAAAGTCGACGCAAAATCGCATCTTGCCGTCAGACTTGCGCACCAGAAGTATAGGTGACGAGTATGGTGAACTACACCGCTCTATCACTCCCATCTGCAGCATCATTTGGATCTCCCTCTTCACTACATCCATCTGCGAGTGAGGGAGGGGGTATTGCTTCACCCGGATGGGCTCCCCCTGCGTGAGCGAGAGGGGACAAGTCCCAAGATTACACTGCAACGGGATATCTGTGAGGATATCTTGGAATTCTTGGCAAAGCTCTGTCACTTGATCCCTCTGCTTCTTAGTGAGGTGATTCGCAATTTTGACATCCCTCCAAGACTCCTCCTGTAGAAGGGCAATACCGGGATGTCGAATTCCACTGCAGGCACTTCTTTTGTTTCCTCGATCACCATAGGGGTAAATCCAGCTTGGCAGTTCTCTCGTCGTTCGTACCTTTTGAGGAGGTTGGCGTGAACGAGTTTCTCCTTTCCTCTGACCCGGATCACATAGTCCCAGTCGCCAACACGCTTGAGGACGGGAAAGGGACCCTGCCAAGACAACTGAAGCTTATTGTGATGCAAGGGAAGTAACAAAAGAACCTCGTCTCCTGCCTCAAACCAGCGCTGGCGAGCCTTCTTGTCATAGTAAGCCTTGTATCGCCGTTGCGCCTGTGCCAGATTCCGGTGGGCTAGCTCACAGGTTGATGCTATCCGTTCCTTTAAGTCTAGCACGTACTCAGCTTGGGTTTTGACCTCTTCTTCTGCATCGTCCTGGGTCCACTGGTGCCTTAGGATTGCCATAGGTCCTTTCAGTGTACGGCCGTACAAGAGCTCAAAAGGCGAGAAGCCCATGCTCTCCTGGGGTACCTCCCTATATGCAAAAAGCACCGCTGGCAGAAATCGGTCCCAGTCTTTGGGCTGCTCTTGAGCTAATCTCCGGATCATTTGCTTCAGAGTCCCATTAAAGCGTTCTACCAGCCCATTAGCCTGAGCGTGATATGGTGTAGTCGTCTCCTTGTGGATTTGGAGGAGACGGTATACTTCCGTCATCACGTCGGACATGAACTGCGTTCCTTGGTCTGAAAGCACTTTGTCAGGGATGCCCACCCGAGTCCACATATTCCAGAGAGCTTCAGCCACGGTCACCGCATCAATCTTTTTCAGAGGGGTGGCCTCAGGTACCTGGTGGCATAATCGACCATCACCAGGACATGTCGATGTCCTCTGGCTGAAGAGGGAATGATGGGACCAATCAAATCGACGCCCACCTTGGAAAACGGGGTCCCAATCAAGGGAACAGTCCCTAATGGGACACGGGTGTTGCGTCCCTTGGGGGTCGTCCTTTGGCAGGCATCGCAAGTTCTGCAGTACTTGCGGACGTCCGTGGCGATTCCCGGCCAGTAGAAGTCATGCTGAATGCGCTCCAGCGTACGTCGGGCTCCCAGGTGCCCTGCCATTGGAGTGTCATGACCTAGCCGCAAGACAGTAGTGCGTAGTGCTTTAGGTACCACCAGCTGCGTATACGAGATGAAGGAGTAGCAAATCGCCGGTGAAGGAGTCCTTTGTGTTCCAGGAACTCAACAGAATTATCTTTGGTCTTCTTGGCAGGTTTCCCCACCAAGGCTCGCACTTTATTCAATGTTGGGTCCTTCAACTGGAAGTTTTGGATGGTCTCGGGTTTCAAAGCGACCGTTTCGCGTTGAGAGAGTGGTTGTAGAAGGGGTTTCAATACCTCCTCCTTTCGGGCTTGTGCTCTGGTAGTCACTGCTGCGCTCCTAGTAGCTGGCTGAGGGAGCGGCTGTAGCAGGGGTTTGAGTGCCTCCTTTTCTTCAACCTGGCCTATGCTTGTTGCTGCCAACACTTCCGGACGGAGTTCAGGCGAAATCCGGCGTGGCTCTCCATCCTGGAATCGCACTGCATTGCCTATAAGGAGGGAGTATGCCGGATTCTGCAGCGCCACCGCCCATACCTTGCCCTTGAAGTAAGGAGTGGAAATGTCAATGAGCACGGTCGCCCTGGTGGCTTTGAAGTTCGCCTCCACTCCAGCAACCACACAATCCCCTCCTCGCCTCGCGTTCTGGGGTACCAGGGCCTCATCAATAAAGATGGCGGTCGCACCGGTGTCCCGGATGGCCTCCACCACTTTTCCATTCACCAAAGACGGAAACGTCGGGTATACAGGTGTTGTCACTTCATCCTCTCCATAAGACACGGTGACCCGCAGACCCTCGGTTGCCCCCCTTCCCTTCCTCTGTGGACAATCTCGGACGATGTGGCCTTTCCTGCCACACAGAAAGCAAGTCCGCACCGCAGGTCCGGAGCCTCCTGAAATGGGTGGTTTCCCAGTTTTCGTGGGTGACGCGCTCTTACGTTCAGACGCCTCTTTCTCTGCGATTCTCCTGGTGGGTCCCGAAGTGGACTGCCGAAAATGGCGTCTCGCATCAGCAAAGCCTTCGGCAATCCCCACGGCTTGGGTGAAGTTCTTAGGCTTGGATTCGCCTAACTTGAACTGTAAATCAGATGATACTGAGTCGGACAGCTGTTCCAGCAAGAAGCAATCCCTCATATCCATGTCTATGCTTCGATCCAGTAATCGAGGGTTCGCTTCAGGCGTTCGCCAAACTGGTGGAACGTTTCATCCGAGCCCTTTCTCATAGTTCGAAATCTCTTGCGATAAGTTTCAGCAGTGAGATGGAGTCGTCGCGGAGCGCTGCCTTTAACTCTGGATATGGAGTACCTGGAGGAATGTCTACAAAGGCTTCCTTTGCCCTACCTGTCAGACTGCTGATAAGGTAGAGAGCCTTCTTCTCCTCGGTCAGGTTGTATGCGGCCGCAACCACCTCAAAGTGTTCAATGTAGGTGTCGATGTTGTCCGACGCGCTATACACCGGCATCCGCAACTTAGGAGGGCTAAGGGCAGGTTCCACCCATGGTTGGGGCTTCCGTCGTTTCCACAGGGTAGAAGCAAGCGCAGGAACACGATCTACAGCACCACTTTCACCAGGTGCCAACTGGCTCAAAAGCTCATCTTTCATACGCTGCCTTTTCTTCCTCCAGTCGAGCCTGAAAATCAGTTTCTTTCTTCTCTCGGGACTCCCGCTCCAGTCTCCTTTCTCCATCTCCCTTCTCCCTTTGCTTCTCTCTCTTCCCTCTCTTCTCTCCATCCTCTTTCCTTCTCCTCCCTCTCCAGTCTCTTCTCCTCCATCTCCATCCTCCACCTACTTTCCTCCCTTTGCTCCTTAGCTTCTCGCTCTTCCCTCTCCATCTTCCACCTTCTTTCCTCCCTTTGCTCCTTGGCTTCTCGCTCTTCCTTCTCCATCTTCCAAGCGAGGTAGGGGTCAAATGGGGCACAGAACCCGCGAGCGGTGAAGCAGGGTAACGGGGAGGAAGGTCATCCCAGGGAGGAAAGTGGCGCAAATCTGGGCCTTTCCTCAAGTGGGGGTCTAAAATCCTCCTAGGAGTGGTAGTCGGGCGCCTGAGAGGGAATCTGGGTCCAGGTGGAGTGACCATTGAAAAGCAAGTGGGGGTTACCGTGATAGGAGGAGCCGCCTCACCCGAGGAGAACACGACCTGGGTTATGGGTCCAGTGGTCGTCGGTGTGGCAGGGTACCCATTCCAGGTAAAATTCCTACCCTTTTATACTGGGACCGGGTTACGGGACGAGTCTCGTCGACGACATCCATGGCAGAAGTTGCAGTACTGTACTTACCAGAGATCAGTCAATAGCCAGCAGCACCAGTATGACTTAAAGTTTGTGTGGGTCTTGGGTACACAAACAGCAACTACCTGGTTTCAGGCGGATACCCAAAATCATCAACAAGTTGCTCAGCAAGAAGTGACAAGCCCCCCTGATAAACCCAGAAAGTTTTGAATATACCTCCAAAAGAAGTGTTTCCCCAAAGGTATATGATTGCGCGCTTTGAAATCCTGAAACTGCAACCCGCTAGCAGTAGCGCAAAAGACGGTAACTACTAGCTTACTAAAAACGAAATATAAGTGGAGACACCAAGTCACAGATGATCACTTATGAACTTGAACTTCGCAAAATAATCAAAGTCCAACACACCGTAGAAATCTTCACTAAGGGAGAGAAAAGCAAACAAAAGCTAACACCTGAAACTAATGCCAATGGCACAAGGTAACTTCCCTTGAATTGAGCTACAAATCACCTAACTGCTCGTACGTGTTGAAATCTACCACCCGGAATGTGTATGGCCGCAGAGCTGACCCTACAATACACCAATCAAAAACAATGACATCTCATTAAGAGAAACACAATCGGGGAAAACCTCTTCCCCGCAAAAGAATAATCAAACCTCGACAACCTATCAACCTTCGGCCGTCATTTCAAGTCAACTTCCTTGGAAGAAAACAGCTGATAAGTGTGCCCACACACGAGAAAGAAACTCCAAATGAACGATAACAATGTCCTTAAATTACAAACGGCCAACCAAAAACAAATGGTTATGAATTTTCCTGAAAATATCCGAGGGTAAACCCACACCGAGTGAACGGCAGCAACCTCTCTTACCCACTGTCAAAACATCCAACCCAAAAACCGAGTGAACGGCAATGATACACAATTTTTCCAAAATATCAAAAGATGAGTTGCACCAAGCAATCGAAAAAAAAATTAAAGTCAAGCTCTCTGTATGCAATCGATATATCCGCAAACGGAAGAATATCCCTTCCACAGAAAGCGAACACACAAACGGACGCACAAACAGACGGGAGAAAACGAGCAGGCGCGGACGCACGAAGGCGGCTCAAGGTGGCGCAAACCACTCTAACCCCCCACACGCCCCTCAAACTCCACTCGCTCCCCAAGGACTCCCTTCAACTCTAGAGTCCTGACCCAACCAACCTCCCGCCAAAACACAAAACTGGACAAACAAGGGTTCCTGAGCTCGTAGGAATGTGGCGAACTACCCAACTCACACTCTCCCCGACATCTCCACCATAAAATTTTCACGACGGGATGTCCCGACTGTCCGAACCACGGGAAGTAGAGTCAGGCACTCGCACCACACTCACCGGAAAGCACAAGAACCCGGGACGTACACACAAATAATATTTATTACACAGAACAATCGCTTCACTCACGCTCACACTCTAAGTGGGGTTGGGATAAATACAAGAAGAGGAAAGAAAGACAGAATAACAGAAAGTGGGGTAAAGAAGAAGACTGGATTACAAGAGGCTACCTAACCCTAGGACAAAACAAATGAAAATAACCCCAAACTCCCAGGGTTTGCCCAGCTAATCCCCTTTCCTAACCCGCTACTATAAGTGAAGTGAGGAAAGAAGAAAAAGGAACAAAATAATAAATCAACAGAACAGGGCCTAATCTCAGATAAAGAATAACCCCCCCCCCCCCCCAAAAAAAAAAAAAATCCCCTACACATCAATTCAAGTGAAAAAGAAAATGACACACTGACATGCACCCTCACGCTCACATGACACAACAGAGACTGTCTATTACTTATCTTTCGGAGAGAACGGGTCCCCACAAAGAAAGAATCCATAAGGCGGAGCGTCAAGTAGTCTTTACGCCCGGCTCCAACGTTCCTGGAAGTCCCAAACAGCCTTGAAGAGTGGTCACGAACGCACACCTGGCTGACAGTCACTTAAGTGGCCACCAACACAGACAAGGTCACTCGAAGGGTGGCCGCGAACGAAGACTAGGTCACTGAAGGGTGGCCCCAAAGACGACAAGGTCACGGAAGAGTGGCCACACAAGGCCGGGTCACTTTAGAGTGACCGCAACTGAAGACAGGGTCACTGAAGAGTGGCCACCAGTGAAGACAGGGTCACTGAAAAGTGAATGGCCGCCAACGAGACGGGTCACTGAGGAATGGCCGCCAACCAAGACGGGGTCACTGAGGAATGGCCGCCAACGAAGACGGGTCACTGAGAAGGTTGCCACTGAAGGGGTCAGTCTTCCGGATCGCGGATCGCATGATCACGTTACTGGATCCGTCCCAGATCCCCTCAGACGGTTCTCGGTCGAAGGCAGAAGGAATCGCACACGCCCAGTGTGCGAGCCAAGGTGCGCACAAACCCAAGAACAAAACAAAACAACAAGCTTGTGTATGGAGAGCCTAGTCGGACGCCCAACCAGCGAAGGATGGCGTCCCGTCCCAGGAAGGAGCCCAAGTCCCACAGCGAAGGGGAACTACCCAGCAACGAAGCTGAACCACGAAAAGTTCTGGCCAGAGGAGAGAGAGCTCTCCTAACTGTAGCAGGTCTGACTTGCAAGTGCCTCCACAAACTCCGGTTTCAAGCCACTGGCACACCTCCCGTTAACTAAGTTCATAGCCGGCCCACGTGAACTGCCTGAATCCCTCAGACCATGGCTGAGGCCACAACCACGTGCAAGAGGAAGGAAGGAGGTTAAACAAGCTATACTACTAGGGGAAAGAACGAAAAATCTCGGGCTAAAAGAAAACGCCACACTACATAGATAAAAAGAGGACAGGTTATATTGAGGATGGGGAAAGGAGGAGGGTAAAAGCCAGTATGAAAACAAAAACGCATAGGGGCAGGATATCTGACCGTGACACACTACAAGCACTGTGTCTTGACATTCCACTATAAGCACTGTGTCTTGACATTCCACTACAAGCACTGTGTATTGACATTCCACTACAAGCACTGTGTCTTGACATTCCACTACAAGCACTGTGTCTTGACATTCCACTATAAGCACTGTGTCTTGACATTCCACTACAAGCACTGTGTCTTGAAATTCCACTACAAGCACTGTGTCTTGACATTCCACTACAAGCACTGTGTCTTGACATTCCACTATAAGCACTGTGTCTTGACACAGTTAGCTCCATTCATTTTCCACCTCAATCCAGTGTGTCTATACAGAGAGGTAATACCTTCTTTTCACACGCAGTATGTCTGGACAGGCAGTTGGCTTGATCTGTCACTTACATACAGCCAGTGTTCATGTTCCCTTACATACAGCCAGTGTTCATGTTCCCTTACATACAGCCAGTGTTCATGTTCCCTTACATACAGCCAGTGTTCATGTTCCCTTACACACAGCCAGTGTTCATGTTTCTATCACGACCAGTGTGTCCATAATGTCAGCTTCGTCTGTCCACAACAAACAACCAGTGTGTCTAGACAGCCGTTTACCCTAATCGCCCACTGCAATTACCCAACGTGTCTATATAGTCAGTTAGCTTTACCCTCATCGCCCACAGCAATTAGCCAACGTGTGTATATAGTCAGTTAGCTTTGTCTTCCAGTACAGATAATCAGTGTATTTAGACAGTTAACTTCATCTCCCACCAAGAAAAACCAGCGTGTTTAGAGAGACAGTCAACTTCATCTTCCATTACAATCAACGAGTATGTTTAGAGAGCAGTTAATTTATCTCTCATTACATACAACCATTGTGTTGAGAGAGACACTCAACTTCATCTTCCATTACAAACAACCAGTATGTTTAGAGAGCAGTTAATTTATCTCTCATTACATACAACCAGTGTGTTGAGAGAGACAGTCAACTTCATCTTCCATTACAAACAACCAGTATGTTTAGAGAGCAGTTAATTTATCTCTCATTGCATACAACCAGTGTGTTTAGAGAGACAGTCAACTTCATCTTCCATTACAATCAACCAATATGTTTAGAGAGCAGTTAATTTATCTCTCATTACATACAACCAGTGTGTTTAGAGAGACAGTCAACTTCATCTTCCATTACAATCAACCAGTATGTTTAGAGAGCAGTTAATTTATCTCTCATTACATACAACCAGTGTGTTTAGAGAGACAGTCAACTTCATCTTCCATTACAATCAACCAGTATGTTTAGCGAGCAGTTAATTTATCTCTCAATACATACAACCAGTGTGTTGAGAGAGACAGTCAACTTCATCTTCCATTACAATCAACCAGTATGTTTAGAGAGCAGTTAATTTATCTCTCATTACATACAACCAGTGTGTTTAGAGAGACAGTCAACTTCATCTTCCATTACAATCAACCAGTATGTTTAGAGAGCAGTTTATTTATCTCTCATTACATAGAACCAGTGTGTTGAGAGAGACAGTCAACTTCATCTTCCATTACAATCAACCAGTATGTTTAGAGAGCACTTAATTTATCTCTCTTACATACAACCAGTGTGTTGAGAGAGACAGTCAACTTCATCTTCCATTACAATCAACCAGTATGTTTAGAGAGCAGTTAATTTATCTCTCATTACATACAACCAGTGTGTTTAGATAGATAGTCAACTTCATCTTCCATTACAATCAATCAGTATGTTTAGAGAGCAGTTAATTTATCTCTCATTACATACAACCAGTGTGTTTAGAGAGACAGTCAACTTCATCTTCCATTACAATCAACCAGTATGTTTAGAGAGCAGTTAATTTATCTCTCATTAACATACAACCAGTGTGTTTAGAGAGACAGTCAACTTCATCTTCCATTACAATCAACCATTATGTTTAGAGAGCAGTTAATTTATCTCTCATTACATACAACCAGTGTGTTGAGAGAGACAGTCAACTTCATCTTCCATTACAATCAACCAGTATGTTTAGAGAGCAGTTAATTTATCTCTCATTACATACAACCAGTGTGTTGAGAGAGACAGTCAACTTCATCTTCCATTACAAACAACCAGTATGTTAAGAGAGCAGTTAATTTATCTCTCATTACATACAACCAGTGTGTTTAGAGAGACAGTCAACTTCATCTTCCATTACAAACAACCAGTATGTTTAGAGAGCAGTTAATTTATCTCTCATTACATACATCCAGTGTGTTGAGAGAGACAGTCAACTTCATCTTCCATTACAATCAACCAGTATGTTTAGAGAGCAATTAATTTATCTCTCATTACCTACAACCAGTGTGTTGAGAGAGACAGTCAACTTCATCTTCCATTACAATCAACCAGTATGTTTAGAGAGCCGTTAATGTATCTCTCATTACATACAACCAGTGTGTTTAGAGAGACAGTCAACTTCATCTTCCATTACAATCAACCAGTATCTTTAGAGAGCAGTTAATTTATCTCTCATTACATACAACCAGTGTGTTTAGAGAGACAGTCAACTTCATCTTCCATTACAATCAACCAGTATGTTTAGAGAGCAGTTAATTTATCTCTCATTACATACAACCAGTGTGTTGAGAGAGACAGTCAACTTCATCTTCCATTACAATCAACCAGTATGTTTAGAGAGCAGTTAATTTATCTCTCATTACATACAACCAGTGTGTTTAGAGAGACAGTCAACTTCATCTTCCATTACAATCAACCAGTATGTTTGGAGAGCAGTTAATTTATCTCTCATTACATACAACCAGTGTGTTGAGAGAGACAGTCAACTTCATCTTCCATTACAATCAACCAGTATGTTTGGAGAGCAGTTAATTTATCTCTCATTACATACAACCAGTGTGTTTAGAGAGACAGTCAACTTCATCTTCCATTACAATCAACCAGTATGTTTGGACAGCAGTTAATTTATCTCTCATACATACAACCAGTGTGTTGAGAGAGACAGTCAACTTCATCTTCCATTACAATCAACCAGTATGTTTAGAGAGCAGTTAATTTATCTCTCATTACATACAACCATGCCAGTGTGTTTAGAGAGATAGTCAACTTTCATCTTACATTACAATCACCCAGTATGTAAATAACATCATCTTCCATTACAAACAACACTGTGTTTAGAAAGACAATTAACATCATCTTAGATTACAACCAACCAGTGTGTTTAGAAAGACAATTAACATCATCTTCCATTACAAACAGCCAGTGTGTTTAGAATGACAATTAACAACATCTTAGATTACAAACAACCAGTGTGTTTAGAAAGACAATTAACATTATCTTAGATTACAAACAACCAGTGTGTTTAGAAAGACAATTAACATCATCTTCCATTACAAACAGCCAGTGTGTTTAGAAAGACAATTAACATCATCTTAGATTACAAACAACCAGTGTGGTTAGAAAGACATTTAACATCATCTTCCATTACAAACAACCAGTGTGTTTAGAAAGACAATTAACATCATCTTATATTACAATCAGTGTGTTTAGAAAGACAATTAACATCATCTTAGATTACAAACAACCAGTGTGTTTAGAAAGACAATTAACATCATCTTCAATTACAAACAACCAGTGTGTTTAGAAAGACAATTAACATCATCTTAGATTACAAACAACAAGTGTGTTTAGAAAGACAATTAACATCATCTTCCATTACAAACAACCAGTGTGTTTAGAAAGACAATTAACATCATCTTCCATTACAAACAACCAGTGTGTTTAGAAAGACAATTAACATCATCTTCCATTACGAACAAACCAGTGTGTTTAGAAAGACAATTAACATCATCTTCCATTACAAACAACCAGTGTGTTTAGAAGGACAATTAAACATCATCTTAGATTACAAACAACCAGTGTGTTTTGAAAGACAATTATCATCAGCTTAGAATACAAACAACCAGTGTGTTTAGAAAGACAATTAACATCATCTTCCATTACAAAACAACCAGTGTGTTTAGAAAGACAATTAACATCATCTTAGATTACAAACAACCAGTGTGTTTAGAAAGACAATTAACATCATCTTCCATTACAAACAACCAGTGTGTTTAGAAAGACAATTAACATCATCTTAGATTACAAACAACCAGTGTGTTTAGAAAGACAATTAACATCATCTTCCATTACAAACAACCAGTGTGTTTTAGAAAGACAATTAACATCATCTTCCATTACAAACAACCAGTGTGTTTAGAAAGACAATTAACATCATCTTAGATTACAAACAACCAGTGTGTTTAGAAAGACAATTAACATCATCTTCCATTACGAACAACCAGTGTCTTTAGAAAGACAATTAACATCATCTTCCATTACAAACAACCAGTGTGTTTAGAAAGACAATTAACATCATCTCTCTCACTACAAACAACCAGTGTGTTTAGAAAGACAATTAACATCATCTTCCATTACAAACAACCAGTGTGTTTAGAAAGACAATTAACATCATCTTCCATTACAAACAACCAGTGTGTTTAGAAAGACAATTAACATCATCTTCCATTACAAACAACCAGTGTGTTTAGAAAGACAATTAACACCATCTTAGATTACAAACAACAGTTTGTTTAGAAAGACAATTAACATCATCTTCCATTACAAACAACCAGTGTGTTTAGAAAGACAATTAACATCATCTTCCATTACAAACAACCAGTGTGTTTAGAAAGACAATTAACATCATCTTAGATTACAAACAACCAGTGTGTTTAGAAAGACAATTAACATCATCTTCCATTACGAACAACCAGTGTGTTTAGAAAGACAATTAACATCATCTTAGATTACAAACAACCAGTGTGTTTAGAAAGACAATTAACATCATCTTCCATTACAAACAACCAGTGTGTTTAGAAAGACAATTAACATCATCTTCCATTACAAACAACCAGTGTGTTTAGAAAGACAATTAACATCATCTTCCATTACATTTCCCATGTGTGTGTGTGTGTGTGTGTGTGTGTGTGTGTGTGTGCGTGCGTGCGTGCGTGCGTGCGTGCGTGCGTGCGTGCGTGCGTGCGGCGCGCCTCGCGCGCGCGCGCGCGTCTTTGTGCACAGTCGCACACTGACACAGACACAGACACAGATACAAATACAGATGACCAGACAGACAGACAGATAGACAGACACAGACACACAGACACACAGACAGACACACACACACACACAACACACAGACACACACACACACACACACACACACACACACACACACCACACACACACACACACACACACACACACACACACACACACACACACACACACACACACACACACACACACAATGTATATAAGAAAAATAAAGCTCAGTTTAAAAAAATAAAGCGCCGCTTGGTAAATTACTTTTTGTCCATGTTTGTGTGCGATGATGTGAACAGGGATTTGATCTACAGCTCCCTGCAGACTGCCTGAAAGAGAAGGACCTGGGTGTGGTTGTAGAACGAGAGACGTAGAAGAAAAAAACACTGATGGGTCAGGCAAAACGACACAGAATAAAAAGAAAGAAATTTAGTGTTATTTTGTAGAGTCCCATCCTCCTCTTTCTTCCATAAAAGCATCTATTTTTGTGTTGTAGGGATTGCTTGTTTGTTAACTCGCTGACATTAAATTTCGAAAAACAATGAAAAAAATAATATAGGCCGTATGTTTAATAATAGAATGCAGAACAAGGTCACGCAGAATGGGTGGGGATGGTGGAGGGTATTGGGGGATGGGGTGGCGGGTGGGTGGGAATACAAGGGGAGAATGAAATGGGTAATGTGTATGTAAGAAAAAAGGAGAGAAAGGGTAGGGAAGAGGAGGGTGTGGGTGTGGGGTGTGGGGAGGGGTTGCCCCAGAAAGGAGAGGAAAACAAAAAAATAGCATGCACAAAAAAAACAGAAGTGTTTTTTCCCCCCCTTTTTACGACGTTAAGCGCAACATCGATAATTTAGCTATAATATTACACCGATGACCCAGACGGTATTTAGGCATACGAAGGAAAAGAACAAGAGAGAATAACAAAAAGGAAGACAAATAATATAGGGGAAACAAAGAGATAATGAAATAAAGCAAGAAAAAAAGAAGAAGAAAAAAACAAGAAAAGCCACATGCATTTCGGGAGGATGCAGGAAGTCAAAAGAAACAAAAGATGAAAAAAATAGGAAAAGAGAAGGAAGAATTGAGAGAGAGAGAGAGAGAGAGAGAGAGAGAGAGAGAGAGAGAGAGAGAGAGAGAGAGAGAGACAGACAGACAGACAGACAGAGACAAAGAGAGAGAGTCTCTCTCTCCCTCTCTCTCTCTCTCTCTCTCTCTCTCTCCTCTCTCTCTCTCTCTCTCTCTCTATATATATATATATATATATATATATATAGAGAGAGAGAGAGAGAGAGAGTGAATGAAGGCGTTAAAGCAGATCTCAAGTGTAAAATCCTACTTTGGTTTCGAGATATTTTGACATTCACTGAACTCTGTTAGAAACCGAATATATATATATGTTTACCGTTATTTCGCTGTCATTTAAGCATGAAAAGGCTTATAAGAAACCCCAAACTCACTGAATCAACGTTCTAGCGTCAGAACCGTATTAACAATGATTAGATAATATTTTAGCATAAACAAAGTCAAAGCCTTTTTTTTTTTTAGCACGAACAAAGTTTTGAAAAAAGGTGAAAATTTAGCAGGTTTAGAACTTTTTTCTCTATGAATTTATGAGGGGAAAACATCAGTGGGCCAACAACGAAATATCATGAAAAAAAAGTGTTAGATGAAAGAAAAACGTGCCGAAACAGCATCTTAACATAAAGGAGATTTTTTTTTTAATCGAAAATTGACTGAGCAAGCATTTTAAAATGACAGAGCTTTCGGAAAAAATACGCCGAAAATTAGTTGGGCCAATATTTTAAATTACAGAACTTTTGGAAAAAAAAGAAAGAAAGAAAGAAAGAAAAAGGGAAGGAGCGTGGGTGAGAGGGGGCCGGGGGTAGAGGGGCATCCATGGGGCCACCATTGTAGCGTGAATATGGTGAAATACAATATAAAAGTTTGTAGGGTTAATTCTGTAACACACAAGAAAGGTTTTCCAGTAAATAAAACGAAAATTCAATGGGCCTGTACTGCACCATGGAAGACAGTTTTGAAACATCGTTGCCCTAACATGAAAAAAAGTTTAAATGAAAGAAATTTGCAATGGACTGTCTTGGAAAAAAAAGAAAATTCATTCGGCCAACGTTCTAAATTGAGAAGGTTTTTGAGAGAAAAAAAATTCGTAGGGTTAACATTTTGAATTTGCAGAGCTATTGAAAGAAAGTGAAAAACTCACAGGGCCAACAATTTAGCAAATAAAA
>CM031595.1:181198248-181205748 GCA_018398815.1 Conus ventricosus
ACCTTCATAGTTTGGGGTTTTGCATAACCTTCATAGTTTGGGTTTTGCATGACCTTCATAGTTTGGGGTTTTGCATGACCTTCATAGTTTGGGGTTTTGCACGACCTTCATAGTTTGGGGTTTTACATGACCTTCATAGTTTGGGTTTTGCATGATCTTCATAGTTTGGGGATTTACATGACCTTCATAGTTTGGGGTTTTGCATGACCTTCATAGTTTGGGGTTTTGCATGACCTTCATAGTTTGGGGTTTTGCATGATCTTCATAGTTTGGGGATTTACATGACCTTCATCATGAACCCTTTATCAGCAGATTCCATGTAAATGTAGTCATCAGGGATGTTGAGCAGGACGTCAGTTTTGTTTTTCCAAAAGAAATAAATTGTTTTCCATTTGATCTGAAAGTTTGTGGGAACCACATCCAGTTTTGTGGCATTTTGAGTGTCTGGAAGAAACGAGTTAGAAACAGTAGAAAGAAACTCGTGGAGAGCGTGACAGCAGAGAGTCCTCAGAAGAGAAGCCCCCTTCAAGCAAGTGTTTCGGCCCTTATCTCCTGACACTCTAGGGGGGTTGGGCCACACCCGGTTCATGACTCCGGATGTCCCTCTGCTGCCCCCCCCCCCCCCCCCTTTTTTTTTCCCCATCTTGGACGAGCCATGGCTGGATTCGAGCAGGAACAAAACAAAATAGAATACAGATGTCTGGAATCCTTCTTACCATCAGACTGTCCTGATCTGCCCCCCTGCCGCTGCCTGGGCCATGAACAACATGGCACCCACTGAAGCTGGCTGTCACGCATTTTCTCCACATGCACATCTCTGCCTGGATTGAAGCTGGCTGTCTTCAGGTAAAGCTTGTAGCAATAACACGCACAGTGCCACACACGGCCAGGATGTCTGTTACAGTGCCACACACGTCAGGAGGTCTGTTACAGTGCCACGCACTGTAAGGAGGTCTGTTACAGTGCTACGCACTGTCAGGAGGTCTGTTACAGTGCCACACACTGTCAGGAGGCTGTTACACGTACAGTGCCACGCACTGTCAGGAGGTCTGTTATACGTACAGTGCCACGCACTGTCAGGAGGTCTGTTACATGTACAGTGCCACGCACTGTCAGGAGGTCTGTTACACGTACAGTGCCACGCACTGTCAGGAGGTCTGTTACATGTACAGTGCCACGCACTGTCAGGAGGTCTGTTACACGTACAGTGCCACGCACTGTCAGGAGGTCTGTTACACGTACAGTGCCACGCACTGTCAGGAGGTCTGTTACACGTACAGTGCCACGCACTGTCAGGAGGTCTGTTACATGTACAGTGCCACGCACTGTCAGGAGGTCTGTTACAGTGCCACGCACTGTCAGGAGGTCTGTTAAGGTATTGGTTTGGATCCCTCTGCCCATCGCTTACATTAATCCTGCAAAAACAATTAAATCATTTCTTTTTAATGACAGTCGCCGGCTCTTTAAAGGGCACTCCTCGAGAGAACGTACACGCCATCCAAGAAAGTTACAAATGAATTGAAGACCTCATTCATCACACACACACACACACACACACACACACACACACACACACACACACACACACACACACACACACGCACGCACGCACGCACGCACGCACGCACGCACGCACGCACACACACGCACACACACACACACACACACACACACACACACACACACACACACACACACACACAATTGAACAGACTGCTAATTGCCTTGAACGTCTTCCCTCTTCTTTTCCCCTGAAACCTTTGGGCAGTCATTGAGGCACCACACGGAAGAACACTTCACCAGGGTCCTCCAGTTCTGTGGGCAGTATGCCGAGGACTGTGCCTCTGAAGAACACTTCACCAGGGTCCTCCAGTTCTGTGGGCAGTATGCCGAGGACTGTGCCTCTGAAGAACACTTCACCAGGGTCCTCCAGTTCTGTGGGCTGTATGCCGAGGACTGCGCCTCTGAAGAACTGTTTCTCAGGTCCCTCAGTTCTGTGGGCTGTATGCCGAGCACTGTGCCTCTGAAGAACACTTCACCAGGTCCTCCAGTTCTGTGGGCAGTATGCCGAGGACTGTGCCTCTGAAGAACACTTCACCAGGGTCCTCCAGTTCTGTGGGCAGTATGCCGAGGACTGTGCTTCTGAAGAACACTTCACCAGGGTCCTCCAGTTCTGTGGGCTGTATGCCGAGGACTGCGCCTCTGAAGAACTGTTCATCAGGTCCCTCAGTTCTGTGGGCTGTATGCCGAGGACTGTGCCTCTGAAGAACTGTTCATCAGGTCCCTCAGTTCTGTGGGCTGTATGCCGAGGGCTGCGCCTCTGAAGAACTGTTCATCAGGTCCTCCAGTTCTGTGGGCTGTATGCCGAGGACTGTGCCTCTGAAGAACTGTTCATCAGGTCCTCCAGTTCTGTGGGCTGTATGCCGAGGACTGCGCCTCTGAAGAACTGTTCATCAGGTCCCTCAGTTCTGTGGGCTGTATGCCGAGGACTGTGCCTCTGAAGAACTGTTCATCAGGTCCTCCAGTTCTGTGGGCTGTATGCCGAGGGCTGTGCCTCTGAAGAACTGTTCATCAGGTCCCTCAGTTCTGTGGGCTGTATGCCGAGGGCTGTGCCTCTGCAGATGTTTTCCCTGTCCATTCTACAGTGTTGTCTGTCAATCGTTTTCTCTCTCTTCCTCTCCGTCTCTCTCCTTCAACGGAACCCTAAAGAATCACTTTAGCGAGGGTATTGCATTTTGTAACATGGCCATACCTACGTAGTTTTGTTTTCCTGGCTGACGTCAGTAGATCTTCATGTGGACTTCTCTTTTTTCTCGCCCCGCCATCCCCCTCCACCCAAAACTTTCGCACACTTTACAGATGACCTTGTCCACAATTAGTCTTCGTAGAGAAGATGAATTATGGTTGAATTGAAAAAGGTCTTCCGTCAAGAATGTATATTCTCTTTTGGGGGTAAATGTGGATATTGTCTTACCAAAATGATAAGAAGCTCAGCAGTTCAGAACATTGAGAAAACAAGCGGAGGGGGAGGGGAGTGGGAGTGAGGGAGGAGGATCGTTTGGTTGAAAGTGACAAAGAGGTAAAAGTAAGCGAAGGGGGGAAGGGAGGGGGAGTGAGTGAGGGGGCCGTTTGGTTGAAAATGAAAGAGAGGTAAGAAAGGAGACGGGTGATTCTGATTAGGAGAAAAAGAATGACAGATTTATCTTCAGAAAGGAGACGGGTGATTCTGATTAGGAGCAAAAGAATGACAGATCTATCTTCAGAATTGAAGAAACAGCCATGAGAGTGGGCTTGAAGTGTAAGTGAGGAGACAGTGAACAGTAACGCATCAACACACACACAAACACCCCTCATTCACGACACGCTGTCACAGCTTCACGCTCTGAACTGTTGTTCCATGTTCCTGGGTCAAGCAGACCTCACATGAGCGCTCCTCGGTGTTCGGAGGAGGTTGCATGGAAATCTTGACGGTCGAAAGAGAAAGCGAGTGTATCTCCTCAACTGGGCGAGTGCAAACACCATAGCTCTTGACGTAGCACTCCCAACTCCGTCAGCTTTCTTTCCCCCTTCGACTCCCTCCTGAATGCGCCGGGAATGCAGGGAAGAGAGGAGGGAGACAGCAGGAGCAGGCACAGCCAGAGGCTGAGAGAACAGAGCACTGACTGCCGGGTCTCCGGGGCAGGCACAGGAGAGGGGGGCCATCTGTAACGGGATGATCTCCAGGTCTCCGGGGCAGGCACAGGAGAGGGGGGCCATCTGGAACGGGATGATCTCCAGGTTGTCCAAGACCCAGTGTAACACTTCATAAATATGACCTTGCCAGAAACACATCCAGTAATAATGAAACAGACAGCATGATTAATAAAAACAGGCCAAACAGAAATAAACATAAGATTAGCTGCAGATAAACACAGATTTAATGGATAACACAAAACAGAGGAGTGGATCTTCGTTAATATGTCTTCTTCAGACATTACAACAGAAATAAATGCACAGAATGATACCTGTGATAGAAGTCAGCCTGAGAATGATTGGTGTGTAGGTCAAGAACCAGATGGATGTCTGATGTTGCTGTCAGTTCCACGCTCAACGATGTCATCATCACAGAAGATGGCGTGCCAAAGATCTTGTACATCCTGGAGCTGTACAAGGCTTGTTGACCTGAATAACATCGCTCCACAAGCTCCACTTGAACGTGCAGATAAAACAGACTCCATTCTGATGATCATGTACAGATTATCTACAGCATCAGGTGAAGTTTTTAAACCATTCTGATGATCATGTACAGATATCTACAGCATCAGGTGAAGTTTTAACCGACGGCTGCGCTGCCAGCATTGTGTCTGTCTTCTGGAAGGCAGAGCGTTATCAGCAATCCCAACTACCGGCCAGCTTTTCTTCTGGAAGGGCAGAGCTTTTATCAGCAATCCAACTACCGGCCAGCTTTTCTTCTGGAAGGCAGAGCGTTATCAGCAATCCAACTACCGGCCAGCTTTTCTCACAAGCATCCCATGTAAGAATTTGAAACGCACCAGTGTTAGTGCTCACCTAGAGAGAAATAACATGGTCTGCTCAGAAACAACATGGGTCCCGAAATTTTGAGTCCTGTGATACCTAACTCCCTGGCTTCAGCGAAGACCTTTTCAGATATATGGAAGTGTGTGCTTAGGAGATCTAGTTGTAGTTAGTTAGGAATTGGTAGATATAACGTATCTCCCCCCCCCCCCCCATCCCACCCACCCCCCTTCTGACCCAACGAAGATGTTTAAAAACATGAATTTAGGACCCCGTTCTGTCTTAGGGCATGAGAGGATCAGCCAGCCCTCTGGGGTGGAAAGCAAACAGTAGTAACCTGCTGTTACAACCCACAAAGAGCAGTTTGATTAACCCTTTAACCCTCATTGTCTTTGGTCTTTGTCTGTCCTGTCTGCAGTTTAACCCTTTAACCCTCACTGTTTTGGGTCTTTGTCTGTCCTGTCTGCATGTTAACCCTTAACCCTCACTGTCTTGGGTCTTTGTCTATCCTGTCTGTAGTTTAACCCTTTAACCCTCACTGTCTTAGGTCTTTGTCTGTCCTGTCTACGCCTCTCTACACAGGCAACCCACGGAGCGGCTGAGTCACCGGCATGGTGATAGTGGTTGTCCTGATGGATGGACGGAGAATGAGAAGAGAGAAGTGAGCACAACACAGACAGCAGGAAGGGGGGGTGAGGGGGGGGGGGGGGGGAGACAGACAGGATGACAGGAAAGTAGGTAGATTGGGAGGAGGGAAAAGTAGAGCTGGATCATGCGCGCACACGCGCGCGCGCGCGCGCGCGCGTGTGTGTGGGGTGTGGTGTGTGTGTGTGTGTGTGTGTGTATTTGTGTGTGTGTGTGTGTGTGTGTGTGTGTGTGTGTGTGTGTGTGTGTGTGTGTGTGTGTGTGTGTGCGTGCGTACGTGCGTGTGTGCGTGCGTGCGTGTGTGTGTGTATGTGTGTGTGTGTGTGTGGTGTGTGTGTGTGTTGTGTGAAGGGGAAAGAGAACAAAGAGGGATGAGGGGTGGAGCCGGTGTGGAGGGAAGGTGGACAAAGAGAGAAAAGGTAGTATGGAACGATTAAAAAAAAACTTTATGTAAACAAACAATAACCAAGCAAACAAAATCTGGTGTGTAGCAAGGAAGGGGATGAGATCAAAGCACACAGAAGGGACTAACGTGTAGGCGGAGATGAAAGGAGAGAGTGGGGATCAGTTGCCTTCAAGCACAAAGGGAAGTTATCAAAAGTGATATTGCGTACCGGATCCGTATTTAAAACTGCACAAAAAAACTTACTTCGAAAGACACCTTTCTTTCTCTCCAGCATTAAAGTAGGCTTCATCTGAATAACAAATGTGTCAACAATGTTTATTTAGCATTCATAGGACTTTTAAGTGTTTCTCATCAAACTCCGTTTATTCTTTGACGAAAAAAAAAACAACAACCAAGGGAGGGAAATCATCTTTGAAGACCAGTGAGTCATGGCCCTTCCTGTGTGCATGGTGATTGTCAGAACCTGTGTCTGACTTCCTGGTGATTCCATGTCCATTATGCCTGTGTCTGACTTCCTGGTGATTCCATGTCCATTATGCCTGTGTCTGACTTCCTGGTGATTCCATGTCCATTATGCCTGTGTCTGACTTCCCTGGTGATTCCATGTCCATTATGCCTGTGTCTGACTTCCTGGTGATTCCATGTCCATTATGCCTGTGTCTGACTTCCTGGTGATTCCATGTCCTTTTATGCCTGTGTCTGACTTCCTGTGATTCCATGTCCATTATGCCTGTGTCTGACTTCCTGGTGATTCCATGTCCATTATGCCTGTGTCTGACTTCCTGGTGATTCCATGTCCATTATGCCTGTGTCTGACTTCCTGGTGATTCCATGTCCATTATGCCTGTGTCTGACTTCCTGGTGATTCCATGTCCATTATGCCTGTGTCTGACTTCCTGGTGATTTCATGTCCATTATGCGGAAAAAGAGTATGACGACGGAAAACAAAGATTGCTCGTGTATGATTTCTGGAAAAAAAGGAAGAATTTTAAAATCTTATTACTTGACCCACGTAGTCATGGAAATCGTGCGGCAGATTTGCATGGCGCACGTGTAGAATAAATAACACAAGGCCAAACATATGGGCCCAAAAAGGGAGTAAGAAAGATGGTCCAGACTACGACAGATTACAGACATACAGATGGACTACAGTGAAGGCACAAACAAATGTCTGGCAAAACCACATCCTGGTGTCATGAGGCCGAACATAATGACAAAAGGATTTGGGTTTTTTGTCTCTTTAGCACTTGGAGATAACTCTTCCCTTGCACTGAAGATGAACAGGTTTTCAATGGGAAAACTTGAATCAGATAAAAAGGTGTTCGTGGTACGTCTATGTCTTTTACTTCTGTCTTTTTCATCTATAAATGTTGTGAGAAATAACTCCTCTCTCTCTCTCTCTCTCTCTCTCTCCCCTCCTCTCTCTCTCCTTCTCTCTCTCTCTCTCTCTCTCTCTCTCTCTCTCTCTCTCTGTGTGTGTGTGTGTGTGTGTGTGTGTGTGTGTGTGTGTGTGTGTGTGTGGGGTGTGTGTGTGTGTGTACGTGCATGTGTGTGTGTGTGTGTTGTGGTGTGTGTGTGTGTGTGGTGTGTGTGTGGTGTGTGTGTGTGTGTGTGTGTGTGTGTGTGTGTTTTGTGTGTGGTGTGTGTGTGTGTGTGTGTGTGGTGAGCGCGCGCGCGTGAACTGACATACATACATATTACGTATGTATATATCCTCAAAATGACGGTGATCGTGTTGTGTAAAATTGTTTCCTTATTTACAAATCTATTCATTTGTTTATTCATTTATTTATTTCATTTATCTATAATAATAAGACAACAACACAAACGAATGTCCATGCCAAAGAGATAATGACAGATTTCGTATTCTGGAACGACTCTGAAAACAAATTTGACTAATTGTTTTCTGTTTGTGAAGGAGATGAAACAATTTT
>CM031595.1:181211127-181218627 GCA_018398815.1 Conus ventricosus
TCCCAACAGAATCCTTGCCTCAGGGCATACAACACAGTATCTCAGACGATGAAGATCCTTGTCCTTGGGCATACAACCACAGATCTCTGCCAGCGATGAGATCCTTGTCCTCAGGGCATACAACGCAGATCCTGCCGACGTGAGTGATACGGACAACACATACTGTGGTGCAGCAGACACCAGTGTTGTCTCAGGGTGTTCACACAGTGTCTGTCATGGTGATGAAGGATGCAGCATGCTGGGTTCCACAGGCTCAGAGTCTCAGGGCATCATGTTCAGATCAGGACGTGCTTGCACTAATCCCTTCTTCAGGACATGTCACTGGTCAGAATTTGGAGGATTTGCTAACTTCATAGTTTGGGGATTTACATGACCTTCAGCATGAACCCTTTATCAGCAGATTCCATGTAATGTAGTCATCAGGGATGTTGAGCAGACGTCAGTTTTTTTTTTCCCAAAAGAAATAAATGTTTTTCATTTGATCTGAAAGTTTGTGGGAACCACATCCAGTTTTGTGGCATTTTGAGTGTCTGGAAGAAACGAGTTAGAAACAGTAGAAAGAAACTCGTGGAGAGCGTGACAGCAGAGAGTCCTCAGAAGAGAAGCCCCCTTCAAGCAAGTGTTTCGGCCTTATCTCCTGACACTCTAGGGGGGTTGGGCCACACCCGGTTCATGACTCCGGATGTCCTCTGCTGCCCCCCCCCCCCCCATTTTTTTCCCAATCTTGGGACGAGCCATGGCTGGGATTCGAGCAGAAAACAAAACAAAATAGAATACCGATGTCTGGATCCTTCTTACCATCAGACTGTCCTGATCTGCCCCCTGCCGCTGCCTGGGCCATGGACAACATGGCACCAACTGAAGCTGGCTGTCACGCATTTTCTCCAAATGCACATCTCTGCCTGGAATTGAAGCTGGCTGTCACGCATTTTCTCCACATGCATCTCTGCCTGGAATTGAAGCTGGCTGTCTTCAGGTAAAGCTTGTAGCAATAACACGCACAGTGCCACGCACTGTCAGGAGGTCTGTTACAGTGCCACGCACTGTCAGGAGGTCTGTTACAGTGCCACGCACTGTCAGGAGGTCTGTTACAGTGCCACGCACTGTCAGGAGGTCTGTTACAGTGCCCCACACGGTCAGGAGGTCTGTTAAGTGCCACACACGGTCAGGAGGTCTGTTACAGTGCCACACACGGTCAGGAGGTCTGTTACAGTGCCACACACGGTCAGAGGTCTGTTACAGTGCCACACACGGTCAGGAGGTCTGTGACAGTCCCACACACGGTCAGGAGGTCTGTTACAATGCCACACACGGTCAGAGGTCTGTTACAGTGCCACACACGGTCAGGAGGTCTGTTACAGTGCCATAGACGGTCAGGAGGTCTGTTACAGTGCCACACACGGTCAGGAGGTCTGTACAGTGCCACGCACTGTCAGGAGGTCTGTTACAGTGCCACGCACTGCCAGGAGGTCTGCTACAGTGCCACGCATGGTCAGGAGGTCTGTTACAGTGCCACACACGGTCAGGAGGTCTGTTACAGTGCCACACACGTCAGGAGGTCTGTTACAGTGCCACACACGGTCAGGAGGTCTGTTATGTGCCACACACGGTCAGGAGGTCTGTTACAGTGCCACACACGGTCAGGAGGTCTGTTTACAGTGCCACACACGGTCAGGAGGTCTGTTACAGTGCCACACACGGTAAGGAGGTCTGTTACAGTGCCACACACGTCAGGAGGTCTGTTACAGTGCCACACACGGTAAGGAGGTCTGTTACATTGCCACACACGGTCAGGAGGTCTGTTACAGTGCCACGCACTGTCAGGAGGTCTGTCACAGTGCCACGCACTGTCAGGAGGTCTTTTACAGTGCCACGCACGGTCAGGAGGTCTGTTACAGTCCCACACACGGTCAGGAGGTCTGTTACAGTGCCACACACGGTCAGGAGGTCTGTTACAGTGCCACACGCGGTCAGGAGGTCTGTTACAGTCCCACACACGGTCAGGAGGTCTGTTACAGTGCCACACACGGTCAGGAGGTCTGTTACAGTGCCACACACGTCAGGAGGTCTGTTACAGTGCCACACACGGTCAGGAGGTCTGTTACAGTGCCACACACGGTCAGCTGGTCTGTTACAGTGCCACACACGGTCAGGAGGTCTGTTACAGTGCCACACACGGTAAGGAGGTCTGTTACAGTGCCACACACGGTCAGGAGGTCTGTTACAGTGCCACGCACTGTCAGGAGGTCTGTTACAGTGCCACGCACGGTCAGGAGGTCTGTTACAGTGCCACACACGGTCAGGAGGTCTGTTACAGTGCCACACACGGTCAGAGGTCTGTTACAGTGCCACACACGGTCAGCTGGTCTGTTACAGTGCCACACACGTCAGGAGGTCTGTTACAGTGCCACACACGGTCAGGAGTCTGTTACAGTGCCACACACGGTCAGGAAGTCTGTTACGTGCCACACACGGTCAGGAGGTCTGTTACAGTGCCACACACGGTCAGGAGTCTGTTACAGTGCCACACACGGTCAGGAGGTCTGTTACAGTGCCACGCATGGTCAGGAGGTCTGTTACAGTGCCACACACGGTCAGGAGGTCTGTTACAGTGCCACGCACTGTCAGGAGACTGTTACAGTGCCACGCACTGTCAGGAGGTCTGTTACAGAGCCACGCACTGTCAGGAGGTCTGTTACAGTGCCACGCACTGTCAGGAGGTCTGTTACAGTGCCACACACGGTCAGGAGGTCTGTTACAGTGCCACACACGGTCAGGAGGTCTGTTACAGTGCCACACACGGTAGGAGGTCTGTTACAGTGCCACAAACGGTCAGGAGGTATGGTACAGTGCCACAAACGGTCAGGAGGTCTGTTACAGTGCCACACACGGTCAGGAGGTCTGTTACAGTGCCACACACGGTCAGGAGGTCTGTTACAGTGCCACGCACGGTCAGGAGGTCTGTTACAGTGCCACACACGGTAAGGAGGTCTGTTACAATGCCACACACGGTCAGGAGGTCTGTTACAGTGCCACGCACGGTCAGGAGGTCTGTTACAGTGCCACACACGGTCAGGAGGTCTGTTACAGTGCCACACACGGTCAAGAGGTCTGTTACAGTGCCACACGGTCAGGAGGTCTGTTACAGTGCCACGCACTGTCAGGAGGTCTGTTACAGTTGCCACGCATGGTCAGGAGGTCTGTTACAGTGCCACGCACTGTCAGGAGGTCTGTTACAGTGCCACGCACTGTCAGGAGTCTGTTACAGTGCCACACACTGTCAGGAGGTCTGTTACAGTGCCACACACGGTCAGGATGTCTGTTACAGTGCCACGCACTGTCAGGAGGTCTGTTACAGTGCCACGCATTGTCAGGAGGTATGTTACAGTGCCACGCACTGTCAGGAGGTCTGTTACAGTGCCACGCACTGTCAGGAGGTCTGTTACACGTACAGTGCCACGCACTGTCAGGAGGTCTGTTACATGTACAGTGCCACGCACTGTCAGGAGGTCTGTTATACGTACAGTGCCACGCACTGTCAGGAGGTCTGTTACATGTACAGTGCCACGCACTGTCAGGAGGTCTGTTACACGTACAGTGCCACGCACTGTCAGGAGGTCTGTTACACGTACAGTGCCACGCACTGTCAGGAGGTCTGTTACTGTGCCACGCCTGTCAGGAGTCTGTTACACGTACAGTGCCACGCACTGTCAGGAGGTCTGTTACAGTGCCACGCACTGTCAGGAGGTCTGTTACACGTACAGTGCCACGCACTGTCAGGAGGTCTGTTACATGTACAGTGCCCGCACTGTCAGGAGGTCTGTTACACGTACAGTGCCACGCACATGTCAGGAGGTCTGTTACACGTACAGTGCCACGCACTGTCAGGAGGTCTGTTACACGTACAGTGCCACGCACTGTCAGGAGGTCTGTTACAGTGCCACGCACTGTCAGGAGGTCTGTTAAGGTATTGGTTTGGATCCCTCTGCCATCGCTTACATTAATCCTGCAAAAACAATTAAATCATTTCTTTTTATTGACAGTCGCCGGCTCTTTAAAGGGCACTCCTCGAGAGAACGTACACGCCATCCAAGAAAAGTTACAAATGAATTGAAGACCTCATTCATCACACACACACACACACACACACACACACACACACACACACACACACACACACAACACACACACACACACACACAACACACACACACACACACACACACACACACACACACACGCACGCACGCACGCACGCACGCACGCACGCACGCACGCACGCACGCACGCACACACACAATTGAACAGACTGCTAATTGCCTTGAACGTCTTCCCTCTTCTTTCCCCTGAAACCTTTGGGCAGTCATTGAGGCACCACACGGAAGAACACTTCACCAGGGTCTCCAGTTCTGTGGGCTGTATGCCGAGGACTGTGCCTCTGAAGAACACTTCACCAGGGTCCTCCAGTTCTGTGGGCTGTATGCGAGGACTGTGCCTCTGAAGTACTATTCATCAGGGTCCTCAGTTCTGTGGGCTGTATGCCGAGGACTGCGCCTCTGAAGAACTGTTCATCAGGTCCCTCAGTTCTGTGGGCTGTATGCCGAGGGCTGTGCCTCTGAAGAACTGTTCATCAGGTCCCTCAGTTCTGTGGCTGTATGCCGAGCACTGTGCCTCTGAAGAACTGTTTCATCAGGTCCCTCAGTTCTGTGGGCTGTATGCCGAGGGCTGTGCCTCTGAAGAACTGTTCATCAGGTCCCTCAGTTCTGTGGGCTGTATGCCGAGCACTGTGCCTCTGAAGAACTGTTCATCAGGTCCCTCAGTTCTGTGGGCTGTATGCCGAGCATCCCATCTCACAAGCATCCCATGTAAGAATTTGAAACGCACCAGTGTTAGTGCTCACCTAGAGAGAAATAACATGGTCTGCTCAGAACAACATGGGTCCCGAAATTTTGAGTCCTGTGATACCTAACTCCCTGGCTTCAGCGAAGACCTTTTCAGATATATGGAAGTGTGTGCTTAGGAGATCTAGTTGTAGTTAGTTAGGAATTGGTAGATATAACGTATCTCCCCCCCCCCATCCCACCCACCCCCCTTCTGACCCAACGAAGATGTTTAAAAACATGATTTAGGACCCCGTTCTGTCTTAGGGCATGAGAGGATCAGCCAGCCCTCTGGGGTGGAAAGCAAACAGTAGTAACCTGCTGTTACACCCACAAAGAGCAGTTTGATTAACCCTTTAACCCTCATTGTCTTGGGTCTTTGTCTGTCCTGTCTGCAGTTTAACCCTTTAACCCTCACTGTTTTGGGTCTTTGTCTGTCCTGTCTGCATGTTAACCCTTTAACCCTCACTGTCTTGGGTCTTTGTCTATCCTGTCTGTAGTTTAACCCTTTAACCCTCACTGTCTTAGGTCTTTGTCTGTCTGTCTACGCCTCTCTACACAGGCAACCCACGGAGCGGCTGAGTCACCGGCATGGTGATAGTGGTTGTCTGATGGATGGACGGAGAATGAGAAGAGAGAAGTGAGCACAACACAGACAGCAGGGAAGGGGGGGGGGGGGGGTGAGGGGGGGGGGGGGAGACAGACAGGATCACAGGAAAGTAGGTAGATTGGGAGGAGGGTAAGTAGAGAGCTGAATCATGCGCGCACGCGCGCGCGCGCGGCGCGCGTGTGTGTGTGTGTGTGTGTGTGTGTGTGTGTGTGTGTGTGTGTGTGTGTGTTGTATTTGTGTGTGTGTGTGTGTGTGTGTGTGTGTGTGTGTGGTGTGTGTGTGTGTGTGCGTGCGTACGTGCGTGTGTGCGTGCGTGCGTGTGGTGTGTGTATGTGTGTGTGTGTGTGTGTGTGTGTGTGTGTGTGTGTGTGTGTGTGTGTGTGTGAAGGGGAAAGAGAACAAAGAGGGATGAGGGTGGAGCCGGTGTGGAGGGAAGGTGGACAAAGAGAGAAAAGGTAGTATGGAACGATTAAAAAAAAACTTTATGTAAACAAACAATAACCAAGCAAACAAAACCTGGTGTGTAGCAAGGAAGGGGATGAGATCAAAGCACACAGAAGGGACTAACGTGTAGGCGGAGATGAAAGGAGAGAGTGGGGATCAGTTGCCTTCAAGCAAAAAGGGAAGTTATCAAAAGTGATATTGCGTACCGGATCCGTATTAAAACTGCACAAGAAAACTTACTTTCGAAAGACACCTTTCTTTCTCTCCAGCATTAAAGTAGGCTTCATCTGAATAACAAATGTGTCAACAATGTTTATTTAGCATTCATAGGACTTTTAAGTGTTTCTCATCAAACTCCGTTTATTCTTTGACGAAAAAAAACAACAACCAAGGGAGGGAAATCATCTTTGAAGACCAGTGAGTCATGGCCCTTCCTGTGTGCATGGTGATTGTCAGAACCTGTGTCTGACTTCCTGGTGATTCATGTCCATTATGCCTGTGTCTGACTTCCTGGTGATTCCAATGTCCATTATGCCTGTGTCTGACTTCCTGGTGATTCCATGTCCATTATGCCTGTGTCTGACTTCCTGGTGATTCCATGTCCATTATGCCTGTGTCTGACTTCCTGGTGATTCCATGTCCATTATGCCTGTGTCTGACTTCCTGGTGATTCCATGTCCATTATGCCTGTGTCTGACTTCCTGGTGATTCCATGTCCATTATGCCTGTGTCTGACTTCCTGGTGATTCCATGTCCATTATGCCTGTGTCTGACTTCCTGGTGATTCCATGTCCATTATGCCTGTGTCTGACTTCCTGGTGATTCCATGTCCATTATGCCTGTGTCTGACTTCCTGGTGATTCCATGTCCATTATGCCTGTGTCTGACTTCCTGGTGATTTCATGTCCATTATGCGGAAAAAGAGTATGACGACGGAAAACAAAGATTGCTCGTGTATGATTTCGGGAAAAAAAAAGGAAGAATTTTAAAATCTTATTACTTGGCCCACGTAGTCATGGAAATCGTGCGGCAGATTTGCATGGCGCACGTGTATGAATAAATAACACAAGGCCAAACATATGGGCCCAGAAAGGAGTAAGAAAGATGGTCCAGACTACGACAGATGGACAGACATACAGATGGACTACAGTGAAGGCACAAACAAATGTCTGGCACTCCACATCCTGGTGTCATGATGGCCGAACATAATGACAAAAGGATTTGGTTTTGTCTCTTTAGCACTTGGAGATAACTCTTCCCTTGCACTGAAGATGAACAGGTTTTCAATGGGAAAACTTGAATCAGATAAAAAGGTGTTCGTGGTACGTCTATGTCTTTTACTTCTGTCTTTTCATCTATAAATGTTGTGAGAAATAACTCTCTCTCTCTCTCTCTCTCTCTCTCTCTCTCTCTCTCTCTCTCTCTCTCTCTCTCTCTCTCTCTCTCTCTCTCTCTGTGTGTGTGTGTGTGTGTGTGTGTGTGTGTGTGTGTGTGTGTGTGTGTGTGTGTGTGTGTGTGTGTGTGTGTGTGTGTGTGTGTACGTGCATGTGTGTGTGTGTGTGTTTG
>CM031595.1:181223627-181231127 GCA_018398815.1 Conus ventricosus
GCTAACAGTGACAAGACTCCAATATTAAAAAAATGCATTTTACATTCCTAATTTACCGCAACAGTGAACAATGACTCCAATTATAGAAAAAGCATATTTCATGTCCAAAAAATTCCCCTAACAGTGAACAATGACTCAAATATAAGAAAGATATTAAATGTCTAATTTTATCCGCTAACAGGAACAATGACTCCAATATTGAAATGCTATTACTGTCCTAATTTATCCGTAACGTGAACAAATTACTCCATATATGAAATGCATTTTACAGTCCAATTTTACCGCAACGTGAACAATGACTCCAATATAAAGAAAGATATTACGCCTAATTAATCCCCAAAAATACAATGACTCCAATATATGAAATGCATTTACAGTCCTTTATATCCCCTAACAGTGAACAATGACCCAAAAATAGAAATGCATATTACTGTCCCTAAATTTTATCCGTAACAGGAACAATGACCCAAAATTTTAGAATTTCATATTACATTCCTAATTATATCCCCTAACAGTGAAAAAGCTCCCTATAAGAAAAAGCATATTCATGTCCAAAATTTTATCCCCAACCCCTGAACAATGACTCCAATTTAAAAAAGAAATGCATATTACTTTTCCTAAAATTTTATCCGCTTCAGTGAACAATGACTCCAAATTTTATAGAATGCAATTACAGTCCTAATTTTACGTAAAATGAAAAAGACCCAATATATGAAAAACAATTACATGTTAATTATATCCGCTAACAGGAACAATGACTAAAAAATAGAAATGCATATTTCATGTCCTAATTTTCCCCTAAAGGAACAATGACTAAATTTTTTGAAATTGATTTACATGTCCTAATTATATCCGCTAACAGTGAAACATGACTCCCAAAATATGAAAAAGCATATTACATGTCCTAATTTACCGCAACAGTGAACAATGACTCCAAAATTTTGAAAAGCATATTACATGTCCTAATTTATCCGCAACGGAACAATGATCCAATATACAAAAAGGGTGTTCCTTCTTTTTCCTTGTACTTTTTTCTGTACTGCTCTCCTTTATGTCTGTCTTCACCGTCTGTTCTTATGTCTTTTTTCTGTATTGCCTCCCCTTTTTGTCGTCTTCCCTTGTTTTTTTTGTCTTTTTTCTGCTGCTCTCCCTTTATTTCTGTCTTCACCAGTTTGTTTTTATTCTTTTTTTTGTATGCTCTCCCTTTTTGTTTCTTCCCAGTCTGTTTTTTGTCTTTTTTCTGTATGCTCCCCTTTATGTCTGTCTTCCCAGTTGTTTTTTTGTCTTTTTTTTGTACTGCTCCCCTTTATGTCTGTCTTCACCCGCTGTTTTTATGTCTTTTTTCTGTACTGCTCTCCTTTATGTCGTCTTCCCCCGTTTTTTTTATTCTTTTTTTTGTCTGCTCTCCCTTTAGTCTGTCTTCACCCGTTGTTTTATTTTTTTTTGTACTGCTCTCCCTTATGTCTGCTTCACCTTGTTTTGTGTCTTTTTTCTGTACTGCTCTCCCTTTTTGTCTGTCTTCACCGTCGTTTTTTTGTCTTTTTTTTTTGTACTGTCTCCCTTTATGTCTGCTTCACCAGTCTTTTTTATGTCTTTTTTGATGCTCTCCTTTATGTTGTCTTTACCCGTCTGTTTTATTCTTTTTTTGTACTCTCTCCCCTTTTTGTCTGTTTCACCAGTCTGTTTTTATGTCTTTTTTTGTACTGCTTCCCTTTTTGTCTGTCTTCACCATCTGTTTTTTATTCTTTTTGTACTGCTCTCCCTTTTTTTTGTCTTCACCAGTGTTTTATGTTTTTTTCTGTATGCTTCCCCTTTATGTCTGTCTTCACCAGTCTGTTTTTTTGTCTTTTTTCTGTATGCTCTCCCTTTATGTCTGTCTTCACCATCTGTTTTTATGTCTTTTTTTCGTATGCTCTCCTTTGTCTGTCTCCCCCAGTCTGTTTTTTATGTCTTTTTTCTGTACTGCTCTCCCTTTATGTCTTCTACAGTCGTTTTTTGTCTTTTTTCTTACTGCCTCCCTTTTTGTCTGCTTCACCAGCGTTTTATGCTTTTTCTGATGTCTCCCCTTTTTGTCTGTCTTTACCCGTCTGTTTTTTTGTTTTTTTCTGTTGCTCTCCCTTTATGTCTGTCTCACCAGTTGTTTTTATGTCTTTTTTTTGTCGCCTCCCCTTTAGTCTGTCTTACCCGTCTGTTTTTATGTCTTTTTTCTGTAGCTCTCCCTTTTTGTCGTCTTCACCGTTTTTTTTATGTCTTTTTTCTGTCGCTCTCCCTTTATGCTGTTTCACCCGTCGTTTTAGTTTTTTTCGTTATGCCTCCCCTTTTGTCTTTTTCACCATCGTTTTTAGTCTTTTTTCTGTACTGCTCTCCCCTTTTTGTCTGTCTTACCCGTCTGTTTTATGTCTTTTTTTTTTGTCTGCCCCCCTTTATTCGTCTTTTACCAGTCTGTTTTTATGTCTTTTTTCTGTACGCTCCCCTTTATGTCTGTCTTCACCCGTCTGTTTTTTTTGTCTTTTTTCTGTACTGCCTCCCCCTTTTGTCTGTTTCCCGTTTTTTTTTTGTCTTTTTTTTGTTTTCTGCTCCCTTTTTGCTGTCTTTACCGTTGTTTTTTTGTCTTTTTTTTGTACGCCTCCCTTTATGTCTGCCACCACTTTTTTTTTGTCTTTTTTCTGTACTGCTCTCCCTTTATTCTGTTCACCATCTGGTTTTTGTCTTTTTTCGAATGCCCCCTTTATGTCTGTCTTCAAGTCTTTTTTTATGTCTTTTTTTTGTCTGCCCCTCCCTTTTTTGTCTGTCTTTACCAGTCTGTTTTTATTCTTTTTTTTGACGCTCTCCCCTTTTTGTTGTCTTCACCTCGTTTTTATGCTTTTTTTTGTCTGCCCCCCCTTTTTGTCTGTCTTCCCGTCTGTTTTTATTTTTTTTTCTGTATGCTCTCCCCTTTTTTTTCTGTCTTCACAGTCTGTTTTTTTGTTTTTTTCTGTATGCTCCCCTTTAGTCTGTCTTCACGTCCCCGTTTTTTTTTGTCTTTTTTTTTGTACGCTCTCCCTTTTTGTCTGTCTTCACCGTCTGTTTTTTGTCTTTTTTTTTGTAGCCCCTTTATGTCTGTCTTCACCAGTCTGTTTTTATGTCTTTTTTCTGTCTGCTCTCCCTTTATGTTGTCTTCACTCTGTTTTTTTGTCTTTTTTTTTGTACTGCTCTCCCTTTAGTCGTCTTCACCAGTCGTTTTATGTCTTTTTTCTGTACTGCCTTCCCCTTTTGTCTGTCTTCCGTCTGTTTTTTTTCTTTTTTCGTTTCGCTCTCCCCTTTATGTCGCTTCACCAGTCTGTTTTATGTTTTTTTTCTGTATGCTCTCCCTTTATGTTGTCTTCACCCGTCTGTTTTTATGTCTTTTTTTTTGTACTGCTCTCCCCTTTTGTCGTCTTCACCCTCTGTTTTTTTGTCTTTTTTCTTCTGCTCCCCTTTATGTCTGTCTTCACCATCTGTTTTTATGTCTTTTTTCTGTACTGCTTCCCTTTTTTTCTGTTTCACCAGCGTTTTTTGTCTTTTTTTTGTACTGCTTCCCCTTTTTGTCTTTCTTCCCAGTTGTTTTTTTCTTTTTCTGTTTTGCTCTCCCCTTTTTGTCGTCTTCACCCTCTGTTTTTTTGTCTTTTTTTTTGTACTGCTCTCCCTTTATGTCTGTCTTCACCAGTCTGTTTTTATGTCTTTTTTCGACGCCTCCCCTTTTGTCTGTCTTTACCAGTTGTTTTTTTTTCTTTTTTTCTGTACTTTCCTCCCTTTATGTTGTTTTACCCGTCGTTTTTATGTCTTTTTTTTGTACTGCTCCCTTTTGTCTGTCTTACCAGTCTTTTTTTATGTCTTTTTTTTTGTACTGTCTCCCCCTTTTGTTGTTTCACCAGTCTGTTTTTAGTCTTTTTTCGTCTGCTCTCCTTTAGTCTGTCTTCACCATCGGTTTTTATGTCTTTTTTTGTACTGCTTTCCCCCTTTTTTTTGTTTCCCAGTCTGTTTTTTTTGTCTTTTTCTGTACTGCTTCCCCTTTTTGTCTGTCTTCACCTCTGTTTTTATGTCTTTTTTCTGTACTGCTCTCCCTTTATTCTTTTCACCTCTGTTTTTATTCTTTTTTGTACTCTCTCCTTAGTCCCGTCTTACCCTCTGTTTTTATGTCTTTTTTCTGTACTGCCTCCCTTTTTGTCTGTCTTCCCAGTCTGTTTTTATGTCTTTTTCTGTACTGCTCTCCCTTTATGTCTGTCTTCACCGTCTTTTTTTAAATGTCTTTTTTCTGTACTGCTCTCCCTTTATGTCTGTCTTCACCAGTCTGTTTTTATGTCTTTTTTCTCTGTGCCTGTCTGTCTGTTTGTCTGTCTGACAGTCTGACTGACTGTCTGTCTGTGTTTGTCTGTCTGTCCTGTATGTCTCTGTCTCTGTTTCTGTCTGTCTGTCTGTCTGTTTGCCTGTCTGTCGTCTGTCTCCCTCTCTCTCTCTCCTCTCTCTCTCTCTCTCTTTCTCTCTCTTCTCTCTCTCTCTCTCTCTTTTCCCCTCTTCTCTCTCTCTCTCTCTCTCTCTCTCTCTCTCTCCTCCTCTCTCTCTCTCTCTCTCTCTCTCTCTCTCTCTCTCTCTCTCTCTCTCTCTCTCTCTCTGAAATTAACGATTCGCTAAGATGTTTACTCACTTTTTTCTTTACAGAGTATTGCCGGGGGTATCGTTTTATTACTGTGTTTTTAATGTATTTCCTTATGCACGTTTTCTTTACTGTGTTTACTGCATTGTTTGAATGATCTGGTATTTGTTTCACTCTTCCTCTTTCTTCTTTGATGTCATTTCTTTGCAACTCCCCAGCTATTTTGCACCCAGCGTCTTTCTCCTTCGCCCTCCTTCAATCCATTTTGGTTTTATTTTTAACACACACACACACACACACACACACACACCACACACACACACACACACACCACACACACACACACACACACACACACACACACACACACACACACACACCCCACACACGCACGCACGCACGCACGCACGCACGCACGCACGCACGCACGCACTCACACGTACACACCCCCCCCCACACACACACACACACAAGTGGCATACATATACAAGGAGTTATATTAACAAACACGTTGCACATGGATGTGAATTCAGACACACATTGTACAAGATTGAGTATTCAGAGTATATTGCACACAGATATGTGTTCAGACACGCACAATTTCGCTGTATCTCAAATACTGTAAGTGTCTATTCACTGAGCTGCTGTAATGGTTGTTGTACTCTACTGTACTCTTTATTTAGATACTGTAAATGTCTATTCACTGAGCTGACTGTAAATGTCTATTCACTGAGCTGCTGTAATGGTTGTTGTACTCTACTGTACTCTTCATTAGATACTGTAAATGTCTATTCACTGAGCTGACTGTAAATGTCTATAGCCGGAACAGCTCAGTTGGTAGAGCGCCTGACTCGTAATCTTGGTGAACCTGGGGTTGCGGGTTCGAACCTCCGCCGGGGCGTTTCGGTACAGGGGGATTTTTCCCTCGGAGTTAACATTGGTTCTGACTCCTTTTCCCATACAGTCCTTCGAATGAGACTATAAACCGAGGTTCCGTGTGTGAACGCATGCATAACATCTTGCACACACGTAAAATCCCATCACCAACTTTCGGAAGATTTAGGCCAGTTTGGCCGTTGGTATGGATGACACGTTACACATAGCATGCACCCTGCGTGAGAAATGGAAAGAATGAAGGAAGTAAGGAAACTGAGTGATCGATATTGACTGGATGACACGGGAAACGACTGAATGAAGCGCCAGCTGGCAGCTCTTAAGTCGGCACTACCCAGGTAGGCAGCCCGTTGTGTAAACGAGTGTGGATTGTAAAGCGCTTAGAGCTTGGCCTCTAGCCGAGAATAGGCGCTATATAAGTATTCATTATTATTATTATTATTATTATTTATTATTATTATTATTATTATTATTATTCACTGAGCTGACTGTAAATGTCTATTCACTGAGCTGCTGTAATGGTTGTTATACTCTACTGTACTATTCATCAGACACTTTAATGTGTATTCACTGAGCTGCTCTATTGGACATTGTACTCTACTGTACTCTTTACCAGATACTGTTAAATATCTATTCACTGAGCTGCTCTACTGATTGTTGTACTCTACTGTACTCTTCATCAGATACTGTAAATATCTATTCACTGAGCTGCTCTACTGGTCGTTCTACTCTACTGTACTCTTCATCAGATACTGTAAATACCTATTCACTGAGCTGCTCTACTGGCTGTTGTACTCTGCAGCACTCTTCATCCACCGTACATGCTCCAACGCTCAGCTGTCTACCTTATCTTCAACACGTCATCAGTCTTGAACCCCTTCATTGATACAACTCCACTGGCTCTCTGTTTCAACTGACTCAAGGCTTCTTCTCCAAGACGGCTTCAAAAGTAAATCTCGTGGCTTTCACTCCTTATCTGTCTAGGATCCCCAGCTTTGGAACTCTCTTCCATTCTAACTTAGGCATTCATTGTGTGTTTCCTCCTTCAAATCTAACATTAAGGCAAATGCTTTCAAACAATATTTCCACATCCAGCATATTCCAAGTTAAAGAAAAAGTGTATTCTAGTTCATTTTCATTTGATCTCTCTCTCCTCTCTCTCTCTCTCTCTCTCTCTCTCTCTCTCTCTCTCTCTCTCTCCCCTCTCCTCCTCTCTCTCTCTCTCTCTCTCTCTCTCTCGTAATGACTCTTGCATGCACATTTTCATTTGTTCACCAATTCTTGTATTTCTGTCCAATCAACTCATGGGATACACAACAATGCTATATGTCTGTCCAATCAACTCATGGGATACAGAACGATGCCATATTTCTGTCCAATCAACTCAAGGGATACAGCACCATGCTTATTTCTGTCCAATCAACTAATGGAATACAGCACCATGCCATATTTCTGTCCAATCAACTAATGGAATACAGCACCATGCCATATTTCTGTCCAATCAACTCATGTCATACAGCACCATGCTATATTTCTGTCCAATCAGCTCATGTCATACAGCACGATGCTATATTTCTGTCCAATCAGCTCATGGGATACAGCACCATGCTACATTTCTGTCCAATCAACTAATGTCATACAGCGACATGCTATATTTCTGTCCAATCAGCTCATGGGATACAGCACCATGCTCACAAACACTCCATTAACGGATGACGCCTCTCAATGAATACGTAATCCGACTCCGACTCTCTCTCTCTCTTTCTCTCTCTCTCCTCTCTCTCTCTCTCTCTCTCTCTCTCACTCCTCTCTCCTCTCTCTCACACACACACACACACACACACACACACACACACACACACACACACACACACACACACACACACACACACACACACACACACACATTAAACACACACACACACACACAATAATTTTCCCTTTTCATACTTCTGAAATTAGGTGCGTATTATATTGTCATCTCATCATATTAT
>CM031595.1:181243627-181248627 GCA_018398815.1 Conus ventricosus
TTACATTCACAGGCTAAACAAACGAATAGCAAATTGCATCTTCATCCTTCCCTCACTCACGTTCAACATTTTCCTTTCTTAGGAACTGAACTAATACAGCAACCATTGCTTTATAACTGCCACCACATTTGCAAATAATAATTCAATGGCACAATTATCACCACATTTTATAGCAACATTTCAAAACGACACAATTCTCTCCACAATGGCCTCGCTCCATCTTACCTCTCTAAACTTCTGTCGACCTATACTCCTTCCAGACAGCTTCGCTCTTCCTCTGACACTCGCATTATGCAGATCCCTCGTTTTCGGGCCAGAACACTTGGTGAACGTTCTTTTACTTTTCAGGCTCCTTCCTGCTGGAACAATCTCCCTTCTGCACTCCGAAACTCAAACAGTCTTTCTTCTTTCAAGTCCTCCCTCAAAACAACTCTCTTCAAAACATAATTTTTCTGCTCCTTCGCTGGTGTGTGGGTGTGTGCGTGTGTGTGTGTGTTTGTGTGTGTGTGTGTGTGTGTGTGTGTGTGTGTGTGTGTGTGTGTGTGTGTGTGTGTGTGTGTGTGTGTGTGTGTTTGTGTGTGTGTGTGTGTGTGTGTGTGTGTGTGTGTGTGTGTGTGTGTGTGTGTGTGTGTGTGTGTAGTGTGTGTGTGTGTGTGTGTGTGTGTTAGGGCTTATTGCTGTAAGCGCTTAGGGCTTTTGTTTAAGATTAAGCGCACTAAATGTTCCTTATTATTTATTATTATTATTATTATTACAATTCTCCAACCACGCATCCAAACGACTAATCATGCGTACGCACGCTCGCAAACATAAAACTCGTTCCCTTGCACACACAAAAAGACGGTGGCCGAAGAATAAGAGGCCGGTGATTGTGACAGAGGCGGACGAGCGAGACCAAGCAAGTTCCAACCCTAAATCACCAGGCTCTCCCCCATCCCCACCGACTACCGCATCACAGATGCATAAAAAGGAGAAAGAATTTTGGATATAATTTTGACTGGCCAGGTAAAGATCGAATTAACCAGAAAAAATGGTCTCAAACAATATTTCTTTTATAATTTTGAAAACAAAAGGAAATTGCGCAAAAGAGAAGAATTAGCCGGCTAACAACAAAAAACAACAACAAACAAACCACGAAACTGATGCTTACCAGCTACCCGTGGGTGACCCAGAAGTGGCGGGTCAAGCGACTCTCTGCCCTCTGTCCAGTCGAGAGGACAGCAGAGCAGATGCGGAAAAGAGATGACGTCCCTCCCCTACAGGCCGACTGCAGGAATGAAGGTACCGACCGTACCTTCGACGAAGTGGTATAGAACCAGAACCGGAACAGGCGCTCCCAGGGACATCTTCCGCTCGAGTGAAGAGAAAAACCTGCCTAACCTATGGCAGCCAACATGCCACCCTACGTCACAGTGAGAATACCTCAAGCCTAAGAGGAATGTTGCACGTGCGGCAGGTAAAAAGACAGGCGAGAGGCCGATAGAGACAGCCAGTACAAGAGAAAAGTGCCAGCCACCCGTGAACCTGCAAGATGAATTGCACGGGCAGTGAAATTAGAGAGAGAGAGAGAGAAAGTAAACCTAACCTGAGCTGAGCTACATTAAGGTGCAACCACACCACAAGCCACATTAAGGGACGGATACACGACAACAACAACGACAATAAATAAATGAATAATCCCACCACCCTAGATGGGCCAATCGTCATAGGCCTCGTGACAAACTCGTGACACTTGTAATCCTGGGGTCGCGGGTTCGAATCTCCGTCATTGCCGTTTCTGTACTTATCCCTCGGAGTCAACTCTGGTTTGGTTTCTATTCCCGAGAGGTCCTTCAAATGAGGCTATACACCGAAGTTCAGTGCGTGAACTCACGCATTACATACTTTGCACATGTTAAATTCTATCACCATCCTTCAGAAGAGCAGGCCAGGTTGGCCGAATTGATGGATAACATGTACAAACATAGCATGCGTCATATCCGCTAAGAATGATCTGCACGAAACAGTAAGGGCAAGATAATATCCCCCCAAACAGGAAGAACTGGATGGTAGAAGAACACTCCATTTCCCAACTCCGAACCAAACCTCTTTCTATACTGACAATTATGCACACAAGCTCAGAAGTATGAACACCAACATCGGCGCCCGCCAAAACTCAATTACATTTTAAAGTAACTCTAGATTTCTAAAGAAAAGAAACATTGCCAAATCATCAAGAGAGAGAGAGAGAGAAAGAGAGAGAGAGAGAGAGAGAGAGAGAGAGAGAGAGAGAGAGAGAGAGAGAGAGAGAGAGAGAGAGAGAGAGAGAGACAGACAGACAGACAGACAGACAGACAGACAGACAGACAGAAGACAGAGCGAGAGAGAGAACACTATTTTCACAACACGTCTGATGAATCACAAGAACCGTTTTCTCCAAGAAACTGCAGTCAGAATCTTCCCTGACAGATCTACGACAATCAAAAACGGGAAGAGGATTGGCACAGACACAGATCTACGACAATCAAAAACGGGAAGAGGATTGGCACAGACACAGATCTACGACAATCAAAAACGGGAAGAGGATTGGCACAGACACAGATCTGCGACAATCAAAAACGGGAAGAGGATTGGCACAGACACAGATCACGACAATCAAAAACGGGAAGAGGATTGGCACAGACACAGATCACGACAATCAAAAACGGGAAGAGGATTGGCACAGACACAGATCACGACAATCAAAAACGGGAAGAGGATTGGCACAACACAGATCACGACAATCAAAAACGGGAAGAGGATTGGCACAGACACAGATCACGACAATCAAAAACGGGAAGAGGATTGGCACAGACACAGATCACGACAATCAAAAACGGGAAGAGGATTGGCACAGACACAGATCCGACAATCAAAAACGGGAAGAGGATTGGCACAGACACAGATCACGACAATCAAAAACGGGAAGAGGATTGGCACAGACACAGATCACGACAATCAAAAACGGGAAGAGGATTGGCACAGACACAGATCACGACAATCAAAAACGGAAGAGGATTGGCACAGACACAGATCACGACAATCAAAAACGGGAAGAGGATTGGCACAGACACACTCACAACAGCAGAAATGGCCACAACACCAAGAGGTAGACGAACACAAAGTCATAACTCCTTAGGGTTTCTGGTGGTGGCTTGTTTTTTGCAAGAAACCAATGTAGTAATGACGTCAGCCGAATGTAGGCACACGCACGCCGTGGAACAAGGCAGGCCACTCCCCTTCACCAGGTCAGCCTTTAACGGACAATGGGCAGCGCAAAGAGCCCAGTAGTTCCAGATCCCTTTTGCCACGTCACTCTTTGGTGGAGACAACTCGGCATGCACCGCTCGGTAACGGAAACACGGCTGACTAAACCAGGGGAGGTAATACACGAGTGAACACGTACCAAGCCTTATGTAGAAGCAAGGCCACAGGGAAATTGCATGATGGGAGCTAAGCTGCAGCAGCAGCAGGAGAAAGGGAGATGAAGGTGACGGAGACGTGACGTCAAGTTTCACAACTCTGACTCTTTTCTCCACGGTTCGTGTCCTGAAGTTGGTGAACATTCTCAAGTTGTGCATTTCATCATCACGTGCGTAGCGTTACTCTCTGCATAATTGACTTGGTGCATTTCATGAGATAGATCATCTTGATTCTGTGGTAGGCAGGGGCATTAGAGAATGGCGGCTGATTGATGGGGGTGGGGTGAGGGTTGGTGATTAAAAGGGAAGTGGGGAAAGGGATAAAAAAAGGTAGGGGGGGGGGGGGTTACAAGAATGGCAAAGCTTTTTTTATGTATGTCTGCTTCATTCGGCTCTCTAGGATGTCATCTCCATGCTGTCTGCCAGTGTTGCCCTCATGCCACCAATCATAAAATAAACATGGCTATGACTGAATGTAACCATTGAATCCCATCAAATAGGCTTACCAGAGATCCATCGATTGTTAATCTGTCACAGAACCCTTTCCAAATAATTCACATTTAGTTTTAAACAGACAATATCAAGTGATGAGTAACTTTCTTTTTCTCAAACTGTGGCTTCCAACCGACTAACCTAGCCACTGAATTCTGTTTATCATCCGTTGTCTTCAATACTGTGTATAACAACGATACAAAAAATGAAGAGAGAGCACCAGTTATCGGAGAGAAGATGCAATAGAAGGTGGTGCTGAACGCACAACACCAATTGCTCGAGAGACAATTACGCAAGAAGAAATATAGGTAGAGCACCAATTCTTAAAGAGACATGTAGACAGATGATCATTTTTGGAGAGAAATTTCAACAGTACGATTGGTGGACAGAAATGTAGACAGAGCAGCAACTGTTCGAGATTTATAAACACCCATTGTTAGAGAACAATAGAGGCACAGCGCCCATTGTTAGAGAGAAATGAGGGTAGAGCACGTCACTGAGGGATGTGAGGAGAATATACAGTTTTGGAGAGACATGAAGGTAAAACACCATACAGTGTCGGAGAGACATGAAGGTAAAACACCATACAGTGTCGGAGAGACATGAAGGTAAAACACCATACAGTGTCGGAGAGACATGAAGGTAAACACCATACAGTGTCGGAGAGACATGAAGGTAAAACACCATACAGTGTCGGAGAGACATGAAGGTAAAACACCATACAGTGTCGGAGAGACATGAAGGTAAAACACCATACAGTGTCGGAGAGACATGAAGGTAAAACACCATACAGTGTTGGAAAGAAATGCAGGCAGAGCCAAGTTATTGGAGAGAGAGAGAGAGAGAGAGAGAGAGAGAGAGAGAGAGAGATGATGATGATGATGATGATGATGATGATGCAGTCACGTGGTGAGCCGCCAGCAGAAGCCACAATGTAAAGCGAGGTGGTCAGAAGGTGTGGAGAGTTCAGACATGTGTTGGCCAGACGTTGTCATCATCGATGGACAAGATGCTCTCGAAACCCATTGCAGCAGCGTGCATCCCTCTCTCTGTCTCAGTCTCTGTCTC
>CM031595.1:181253627-181258627 GCA_018398815.1 Conus ventricosus
GGTAGGTGAGGTATTGGGGTGAATTGAAGTCATCTCTATAGTCAATGCCAGATAGAAGTCATCTCCATGTTCAATGTCAGTTAGAAGTCATCTCCATAGTCAATGCCAGTTAGAAGTCATCTCCATAGTCAATGCCAGTCAGTGGGAGGCGTGTGTGGGTAGATGGAGGTCATCTCCATGTTCAATGCCAGTTAGAAGTCATCTCCATAGTCAATGCCAGATAGAAGTCATCTCCATGTTCAATGCCAGTTAGAAGCCATCTCCATAGTCAATGCCAGTTAGAAGTCATCTGCATGTTCAATGCCAGTTAGAAGTCATCTCCATAGTCAATGCCAGATATAAGTAATCTCCATAGTCAATGCCAGATAGAAGTCATCTCCATAGTCAATGCCAGATAGAAGTCATCTCCATAGTCAATGCCAGTTAGTGGGAGGCGTGTGTGGGTAGATGGAAGTCATCTCCATAGTCAATGCCAGATAGAAGTCATCTCCATAGTCAATGCCAGAGAGAAGTCATCTCCATGTTCAATGCCAGTTAGAAGTCATCTCCATAGTCAATGCCAGTTAGAAGTCATCTGCATGTTCAATGCCAGTTAGAAGTCATCTCCGTAGTCAATGCCAGATAGAAGTCATCTCCATAGTCAATGCCAGATAGAAGTCATCTCCATAGTCAATGCCAGATAGAAGTCATCTCCATAGTCAATGCCAGTTAGTGGGAGGCGTGTGTGGGTAGGTGAGATCTTGGGATGAATTGTAGATGAAGCCTGACGACGACATTGACAACTGCAGCGCCATTACATGGCACCAGTCATGAAATAAACATGGCTATGACCGAATGGACCCGTTAGTTCCGTAAGTGAAATCGATTGTGCTTTCTCGCGTGCATCTCTGTTGTGGAACTATATTGTTTAATTAAGAATTATTGTTCAGTCAACAATTCGTTTGAAAATCGTTCGCAAAAATCACCGGGCAGCATTTTCACAGGCGCAATTTATTGCTGTGATATTTCTGGTTTCTGTCTGTTTGCTTATTTGGTTTTGTTTTGTTCTATTTCTTTGGTTTTTTTTTTTTAGCAATGGTCTCAGCATAATCAAAGGAAGCAATTTACCTGAGAATCGCAGGATCTCATTTCCTGCTTTTAATGGGGAAAAGAAATGTGCTTCAAGGAAGATGAGAGATTCTAGTGAACGAAATACCAATCAGAAGGGAACACGACTTCACGTAAATCTCCTATCATCTGTGTCTCCTTAATTGAAGACACATTCTTCTTCTTCTTCTTCTTCTTCTTCTTCTTCTTCTTCTTCTTCTTCTTCTTCTTCTTCTTCTTCCGGTGGGAGCGCCGGACTCGTAATCTTGGTGATCTTGGGGTTGCGGGTTCGAATCTCCGCCAGGCCGTTTAGGTACAGGGGGATTTTTCTCTCGGAGTTAATATTGGTTCGGACTCCATTTCCCATACAGTCCTTCGAATGAGACGATAAACCGAGGTTTCGTCTGTGAACGCACACATAACATCTTGCACACAAGTAAAATCCCATCACCAACTTTCGGAAGAGGAGGCCATGTTACGGCATACTTTTTCTTCTTCTTCTTCTTCTTCTTCTTCTCTTCTTCTTCTTCTTCTTCTTCTTCTTCTTCTTCTTCCTCCTCCTTCCCCCTCCTCCTCTTCTTCTTGTTCTTCTTGTTCTCAGAAAGATAATTAGAAATAAACTTGTAGAAAACTGTCACCCGCCCTTTTTTGTGCGATTTTTGTCAGCGAAGCGAAGACGGTTTTGATGTGACTGAAACGTTAGACAATGCCGACAGAAACGTTAGACAATGCCGACAAATATTTGCGTGAATTTTAGTTCTTAATTCTTCGCTTCACCATCACATCCACGGATCTGAGGTCTTAGAGAAGACCCCCAGCTACACCTGACACCAAGACGTGCTGTGCTCTGAGGTCTTAGAGAAGACCCCCAGCTACACCTGACACCAAGACGTGCTGTGCTCTGAGGTCTTAGAGAAGACCCCCAGCTACACCTGACATCAAGACGTGCTGTGCTCTGAGGTCTTAGAGAAGACCCCCAGCTACACCTGACATCAAGACGTGCTGTGCTCTGAGGTCTTAGAGAAGACCCCAGCTACACCTGACATCAAGACGTGCTGTGCATTGGAAGCTCTGCAGCTGGGTTGATCTCACATGAAAGTGTCAAGGCTGACAAACAGACCGCCTGATGGGGCTCACGTGAACTTACTGGAGAGCAGAAGAAAATGAAGGCACAGTGCTGCCGGCCACCAATCGCCATAAAGCTGATTGGCATTGCGGGTCTCAGGCCAGGAGGTCGTTGATTCAAGTCCCCTGTGAGATTTAATTTGTAGGATTTTCCCGACACAGCAGTTTTAAACCAAAGTTACTGATTGTTCTATGAACTGAAATATGATGCTGATTGTTCTATGAACTGAAATACGATCTCTGGAACAGTATCCACTTAATGGATGCTTATCGTAGGGGAGTATGCAATTTTCTCAACCAACACAGCAGGTTTTGTATGGGACGGGATATATCATGAATGGAACATATGTAAAATGTGTTACAGCGTAGAATGAAACTCCAAGCATTATCTCCATCAACCTCATAGATCGTCCTAAGGTCCGTGTCCCTCACGCCCTTCTGTCTTGATGTCCTCAGTGCCCATCTCTTCCTAGCAATGTCTCAGATGTATTCGCATCCAAGTCACTAGTGTAGGCAAGTTGCTGGAACTGTCGTTTGACGGACGGCGCCTCCCGAGGGGGAAGCCGGCCGCACATTTAATCAATTACTCTCGTCAGTAGGGGGATTGGGAGGTGGTACAACTTATCACTTATTCTCGTCAGTTGGGGGCTTAGAAGATGGTTTTCTGTGTGTGTGTGGGGGGGGGGGGGGGGGGGGGGAGACACATGCGCGCTGCTGTGAGGCATGTAAAGAATCCGGCAAACACAGCAAGTCTCGAGTCTTCAGTTGGATTCACAAGCTTGAGCAGCAAGTTGGCAGATGAGAACTGTATATATATTCGGATTATCCTTCACTATCAATGTTGCTCACAATGTCCTTCACAGTCACTCTTTCTGAGGTCAGTATTAGATAAGTCAGCTGTTATTTTCCTTCTGAAATTGCGACTCTTTTTGCTGACATCAATGCAGCAATACATTCATTCATAAAGCGTTTTTATTAGTTCAAAACCACAGGGCAATCCAAAAATGGATTGGGGAGAGAGAGAGAGAGAGAGAGAGAGAGAGAGAGAGAGAGAGAGAGAGAGAGAGAGAGAGAGAGTGCGGACACGTCTGTGTATCCTATCTGGACATCCACATAGACGGGTGTGGCTTCACACTGACCTCGGCCTGCCTCCCTCTGCTTCACCCTCCCCCACCCCCTCCTCCCTCCTCTGCCGTTGCCACTTGAAATGATCCACGGTGGATACCCCAGAAGCCAAAGGGCCGCCAGCGGTGACGTTTTTCCTGTGACATCGTCCCTGGCAGTGTGCGGCACAGGAGAGGCCATTCTGTGTGGTCGATCAGCTGTGACAACATTCCATGTGGTCAATCACCTCGGACACACACTGACGACGATTCAGACCATTGGCATGCTTCTCGTTAATGGGCGCATTGGGAGGACGGTGCAATAGGAGTGGAGATTTATAGAGGTCTGTTGTTGTGATGTTACTTTTCGTTTTGAGTTCCCTTTGGAGTTGATCTAAATTTAGTTTGGTCTCGATCCGCGTTTCCCTTTCCCCTTGCGTGTTTGTGTTTATCACTTTTATTTTGAATCATGTACTGAAGTTTTTGAAGAGTGTTCATTTATTTACATATGTTTACCATGGTGTGTGAAGTGCAATTAAAAAAGAAAAACAATAAAGAATAGGTCTTGACTTTTTTCACCTTGAACAGAATGAGAGAGAAACGTTGAACACACAGAAAAGCTAAAAGTTCAGGGAAGATAAAGCAACAGACAAATGTGCTTCCATCATTTTGGTGAGACATGCACTACTCGCAGATGTGTATTCAGACACACTGCACATGGATGTGTATTCAGACACACTACACATGGATGTGTATTCAGACACACTACACATGGATGTGTATTCAGACACACTGCACATGGATGTGTATTCAGACACACTGCACATGGATGTGTATTGACAGACACACTGCACATGGATGTGTATTGACAGACACACTGCACATGGATGTGTATTGACAGACACACTGCACATGGATGTGTATTGACAGCCACACTGCACATGGATGTGTATTGACAGACACACTGCACATGGATGTGTATTCAGACACACTGCACATGGATGTGTATTGACAGACACACTGCACATGGATGTGTTTTGACAGACACACTGCACATGGATGTGTATTCAGACACACTGCACATGGATGTGTTTTGACAGACACACTGCACATGGATGTGTATTCAGACACACTGCACATGGATGTGTTTTGACAGACACACTGCACATGGATGTGTATTCAGACACACTACACATGGATGTGTATTCAGACACACTACACATGGATGTGTATTCAGAAACACTGCACATGGATGTGTATTCAGACACACTGCACATGGATGTATATTCAGACACACACAGTAGTCAAATGTGCTTTCGGATATACACTATCTGTGGCTCTGTGTCTAGATACATACTGCACGCCCTGTGTACAGAAACACACTGCACATGGATGTGTATTCAGAGACACACTGCACAGGCATGTTAGTCAGACACACGCTGCGTGCGGATGTGTATTCATACAAGCACAGTATGCCAGTACACAGACACAGAATTCAAGGTCGTGTGTATTTTGATACAAGGTCGACTGTGTTGGCTGTTATATTGTCGCTGGACTAAACTTGCTTTTCTCTTTTACACATCTTGTTCTTACTGTTCTTCATTTGACTCAACGCTTCTTCGTCAAAACGGTTTCAACCGTAAGTCTTGTGTATTCTCCTACCTATTTGTGTATAATTCCCTGCTT
>CM031595.1:181261127-181290640 GCA_018398815.1 Conus ventricosus
AGAGAGAGATGAGAGAGAGAGAGAGAGAGAGAGAGAGAGGAGAAAAGAGAGAGAGAGAGAGAGAGAGAGTGAGAGAGAGAGGAGAGAGAGAGAAAATACTGTCAAATTCACAGCATGTCCAACTACCCACAAATAATTGCTTCTTGCATAAACTGCACTAAACCACTTCCCTGACGGTTCGTACCAGATTCAGGAATGGAGAGAGAGCAAAGATGACCACAACATCAAGATGTACAGAATTTCAAAGTGATAACCCCCTCGGAGTTGATGGCGGCGCCTTCATTGCAAATCTTCGTGGTTATCGTAGCCGCTAGTCTGTCAGTGGCTTAGGGTTGTGTGTATGCATGAACACGCCCTACATCACATGCAAGTTAAAGCTCGCTCCATGTCCGTTAGTCTTCAGACAACGATGGCCGTCGGAAATAACCCGTAAGTTCCAGATCTCTTCCCCGACGTCACTCTTCGGTGGAACCACCTTGGCTTGCACTGCCCGGAAAAGGAAATACGGGTGACTAAACCAGGGGAGGTAATTTATCACTGACCACGTACCACAGCGCATGTAGAAGGAAGGCCGCGAGGAAATGGCCTCCTGAGAACTAAGCTTCAGCAGCAGCAGAAGAAAAGCAAGAGGAAAAGGACGGGCACGTGACGGGCACGTGATGTCAAGTTCTACAACTCTTCCTTGTCTTTCCGTGGATCGTGCGCAGAAGTTGGTGACAATTCTTACATCAGTTTGGCCATGACGTGCGCAGCATGTTTCCCCACATCATTCGCTTGCCTCTTTCAATGAGATAGATTATCCTGATTCTGTGAAAAGGAGGAGTATGCGAGAGACGACTGTCAGGGGAGAGAGGCGGGGAGGGTGTGGGGGAGGAGAGTGACGGGTGGAAAATGTAGTTGTAGACGTGGGGAGAGTCTAGGAACGAGAGGAGGGGGTGTTACGAGGAGGGTAATATTTTCGTGTGCTACGATCTGCTCCTAAGGTAAGTCATCTCCATGTTCAATGCCAGAAGTCATCTCCATGTTCAAGGTCAGAAGTCATCTCCATGTTCAATGCCAGAAGTCATTTCCATGTTCAATGTCAGAAGTCATCTCGATGTTCAATGTCAGAAGTCATCTCAATTTTCAATGCCAAAAGTCATCTCCATGTTCAAGGTCAGAAGTCATCTCCAAGTCCATTGCCAGAAGTCATATCCATGTTCAATGCCAGAAGTTATCTCCATGTTCAATGTCAGAAGTCATGTCCAAGTTCAATGCCAGAAGTCATCTCCATGTTCAATGTCAGAAGTCATGTCCATGTTCAGTGTCAGAAGTCATCTCCATGTTCAATGCCAGAAGTCATCTCCATGTTCCATGCCAGAAGTCATCTCCATGTCCAATGCCAGAAGTCATCTCCATGTTCAATGCCAGAAGTCATCTCCATGTTCAGTGCCAGAAGTCATCTCCATGTTCAATGTCAGAAGTCATCTCCATGTTCAATGTCAGAAGTCATCTCCATGTTCAATGTCAGAAGTCATCTCCATGTTCAGTGTCAGAAGGCATCTCCATGTTCAGTGTCAGAAGTCATCTCCATGTTCAGTGCCAGAAATCAACTCCATGTTCAATGTTAGAAGTCATCTGCATGTTCAATGCCAGAAGTCATGTCCATGTTCAGTGTCAGAAGGCATCTCCATGTTCAGTGTCAGAAGTCATGTCCACGTTCAATGCCAGAAGTCATGTCCATGTTCAGTGTCAGAAGTCATCTCCATGTTTAATGCCAGAAGTCATGTCCATGTTCAGTGTCAGAAGTCATCTCTGCCAGAAGTCATGTCCATGTTCAGTGTCAGAAGTCATCTCCATGTTCAATGCCAGAAGTCATGTCCATGTTCAGTGTCAGAAGTCATCTCCATGTTTAATGCCAGAAGTCATGTCCATGTTCAGTGTCAGAAGTCATCTCCATGTTTAATGCCAGAAGTCATGTCCATGTTCAGTGTCAGAAGTCATCTCCATGTTCAATGCCAGAAGTCATCTCCATGTTCAGTGTCAGAAGTCATCTCCATGTTTAATGCCAGAAGTCATGTCCATGTTCAGTGTCAGAAGTCATTTCCATGTTCAGTGTCAGAAGTCATGTCCATGTTCAATGCCAGAAGTCATGTCCATGTTCAGTGTCAGAAGTCATCTCCATGTTTAATGCCAGAAGTCATGTCCATGTTCAGTGTCAGAAGTCATCTCCATGTTTAATGCCAGAAGTCATGTCCATGTTCAGTGTCAGAAGTCATCTCCATGTTCAATGCCAGAAGTCATCTCCATGTTCAGTGTCAGAAGTCATCTCCATGTTTAATGCCAGAAGTCATGTCCATGTTCAGTGTCAGAAGTCATGTCCATGTTTAATGCCAGAAGTCATGTCCATGTTCAGTGTCAGAAGTCATGTCCATGTTCAGTGTCAGAAGTCATGTCCATGTTCAATGCCAGTGAATGGAAGGCATGTGTGGGAAGTCTCGGGTTAAATTGTGGATGGAGTCTGTCCGACGACGACATTGACAACCGCAGTACTGGTATATGCCACCAGTCATGAAATAAACATAGCCAATTGACCCACTGGGTTCATAACATATACCGATAGCGCTTTCTAGCGTGCATGGCTGTTGTGGAACTCTATGGGTTTACTCTATCAACATAGCCAATGCACCCATTGGGTTCATAACATACATCAATAGCGTTTTCTAGCGTGCATGTCTGTTGTGGAACTCTATGGGTTTACTCTAATCAACATAGCCAATGGACCCATTGGGTTCATAACATACATCAATAGTGCTTTCTAGCGTGCATGTCTGTTGTGGAACTCGATGGGTTTACCCTGGCGTTATTGCTCAGTAAACAATTCGATCGAAATTCGCTCGCGAAAATCACAGCAGCAGTTTCACAGGCGTCATGTGTTGCTGTGACATATCTGGTTTCTGTTTGTTTCATTATTTCCTTGTTTACCTCTAGCATTTTTCAGCAATGGTGTCAGCACAAACAAAGGAAGCAGTTTTACCAGAGAATGACAGGATCTCATTTGCTGTTTTGCTGTGGGAAAAAATATGCAGCAAAGAAGATGAGGGATTTTAGATGAACGAAATAAGACTCGGAAGGCAACAGGAGTTCGAGTGATGTTCTTATCATCAGTCTGTCGTTCATGAAGACACATTTTCTTCTTTTCTGTTTCTTCCTCGTCCTCCTTCTCTTCCTCCTGCTCCTGCTCATACTCCTGCTCCTCCTCCTCCTCATCCTGCTCCTCCTGATCCTCCTCCTCTTCTCCTTCTTCTTCTTCTTCTTCTTCTTCTCTTCTTCTTCTTCTTCTTCTTCTTCTTCTTCTTCTTCTTCTTCTTCTGTTCTTCTTCTTCTTCTTCTTTCTCAATACCCCTATCCTTCCTCCCCGCAGCAGTCTACTGTGCCATGAACACCACAAAATGAGAAACAACCACCAGTACACATAATTGCAAACCCATTCATGTCAAAACATGCCTGCTTCTATCATATTTAACAGTGCGAGAAAGATGACAGATAGAAAGGAAAGACACAGGGGAGACAATCAGAGAAAGACAGCAGATAGAAAGAGAGACACAGGGGAGACAATCAGAGAAAGACGACAGATAGAAAGGAAAGACACAGGGGAGACAATCAGAGAAAGATGACAGATAGAAAGGAAAGACACAGGGGAGACAATCAGAGAAAGACGGCGGATAGAAAGGAGAGACACAGGGGAGACAATCAGAGAAAGACGGCGGATAGAAAGGAAAGACACAGGGGAGACAATCAGAGAAAGACGGCGGATAGAAAGGAGAGACACAGGGGAGACAATCAGAGAAAGACCACAGACAGAAAGGGGGACACAGGGGAGACAATCAGAGAAAACGGCGGATAGAAAGAGAGACACAGGGGAGACAACCAGAGAAAGACGGTGGATAAAAAGAGAGAGGCACAGGGGAGACAACCAGACCATGATTTGTCTGCCTCCCACGCCATCCTCCCTCTCCTTCATGCTCCCACTCCCTCCCTCCCTCTCTCTTTCTCTGCTTGCGTGTGCGTGCGCGCGTGTGTGTATGTGTGTGTGTGTGTGTGTGTGTTGTGTGTGGGTGTGTGTGTGTGTGTGTGTGTGTGTGCGTGCGTGCGTGCGTGCGTGCGTGCGTGCGTGCGTGCGTGCGTGTGTGCGTGCGTGCGTGTCTGTGTGTGTGTGTGTGTGTGTGTGTGTGTGTGTGTGTGTGTGTGTGTGTGTGTGTGTATGGCGCGCGTGTGTGTCAAGTCAAGTCAAGTCAAGTCAAGTAAACTTTATTATCTCAGTTCGAGAAATTAGTTTGTGGTCACACACACATTCACAGCAAATAAACAATGATTTTGTCACATCACCCATTTTGTCACATATGGCATACATTCATATAAAATAAATTTGGATTTTAAGGTGACTGTATAATATTAGAATAATACTATATAAAATTACATTCTACAACGCATTTGACAATAAATTCTAAGATGAGATTTTAAACTAAAATAACACAACTATTTGTTATCTAAATGCAACAGTATGCTCAATCTGAGCTTATATTATGTATCTTTATAAAAACAAAATGTAACAATAATCATAGCTAAAAGCATTTTAAACATCACCTCTGTTAAGAATATCAATGGACAGGGGAATAAAACTTTGTTTTAAATCTGACACTTCTGCATTTAACTGATCGATATCTTCGTCTGACTGAAGAAGGTCATACTGACTTGCAAGAACGTGGGTCTGGTCACACGCATCTTCTTCGTTTACAAACAACACGGCACCTGTACAGCTCACTCAGACTTTTTTGTCTCCACCAACAATTTTTCCTCCCACGTTCACCACTTTCTCAGCAATTCCTACTCTTGACAAGTCAGCCCACCATACCAACACACATAAATGAGAAAGTTAAACAGATTCCAAGAAGCATGAATAAAATGTCGAAGAATGTCAGTATTCACATGAAATGATCGCAGCTTGCGAATACAATATAATCTGGTTTGACATTTTTTGTGGACATAATCAACATGGGATTTAATAATTCAGCTTATTATCTATAAAAGTTCCTAAATATTTGTATGATTCAACACGTTCTACTTCAGCACCTTTGATTAAAAGCGGTGGTACAACTTTTGGATTCTTTCTAAAATCAATCAACATTTCTTTCGTTTTTGTTACATTCAGATCAAGATAGTTGTGATCGCACCAGTCAACAAATCTTTGAACATCCTGAAGTAAACAGAGTCAGAGTTGGAAAGATCCTCAAGTGCTGAGTCATCTGAATATTTAATGTACAAAGTTGAATCACTTCCTGAAACAATCATTTGTGTACAGAGTAAAAAGCACTGGAGATAAAACAGTACCTGAAGTGCGCCAGTTGAAAGACTCTGGAAGACGAAACAACACTCTGATATCGCACAGACTGTGTCCTCTTTGTTAGAAAATCTATTATCCAAAGAATGAGCTTGTTACACAATTCATATTAATGGTTTCTTTGCCATCAGATGTGGTTGTATGGTGTTGAATTGCTGATGAGAAATCAATATAAAGAATGCGTACAAAGGAGGCAGGTTTTTCGAGGTGTGAAAACGCATGATGGAGAGTGTGAGTGTGGCATATCTGTTAATCTGTTCGGTTTGTATGCGAACTGAAACGGGTCTTGATACTGTGTGGTATACTTTTAAACAGAACAGAGGACAATTCGTTCAAGACATTTCATTGCAACAGATGTGAGGGCAATGGTCGGTAATCATTTAAACGCTTGGGTTGCGTTTTTTGGGAGCAGGACATACAGTGGCATTTTTCCATAAAACAGGAATGATACATTCTCTTAGTGACCAGTGAAACAAACGACTGTAAACATAGGAGAGCTGAGAAGCACACACCTTCAACAATTTTCCACAGATATTATTGGGCCCATTGCCTTTCTCACATTTAAACGTTTGAAAAAAGACTGAACATCATTTTCCTCAATCACAACAGAATCACCTTCATCAACATCTTTTTAACATTGCTTTGAACTTCTTCCTTCATTTCCTTTAATTATCTACTAAAATCTTTATCATCAATCTACAGTAAAATCGTTAAGCTTTTCTGCAATTGCTTCTGTTCTTTAGCTGTTTCTTTGTTACTAATATCTTGGTTTGAATATGTTTCTGAACTGATAAAACCTTTATTCCTTTCCATGCAGAGAACAGTATTTTACCAATCCTGGCTCACTTTCGCGATCAACCAGTTTTTGGGCGAAGTGGCCTAAAAGCCGCCTTTCCCTGTTCTCTGACAAGTAAGACTTCAATAACCAAAAATAACGATTATCTACAAACAGACATACTGTGTAGGGTTATCCGTTTTTAATACTAATTTACAAACTTTTCAGATTTTAGTTTTTGCTTAATCCTGTGTTTTTCCTGGTCATTTTCAATAACATCATTTTCGCGCAAACATTCATCAAATGAGTCTCTGTCTTTCATGTGAAATAAAACTACGTCTTCAATGCTCTCTAAAGTCTTTTAAAACTGAGTTATATTTTTGACATAAAATCACACACTTATCCCAGCATGTCTTCCACTGAAAGCTAGTTTCGACAAAGCGTTTCTTTTTTTAACTATGTCTCTTTCTGCCGAGCAGTCATCTATAATAAATAGCGTCTGCGTTCCTCAAACAATCTAAAAAAGGCTTCTAAACACTCACTCAATTTATTGCTGGGATCAACTAAAATTAGGCATCATCCGTCCATATAAACCTTCTATCATAATATGCTTTGTTCCATTTAAGTGTTGTGAGAAATCACAATATGAGCAAAATTATAACGATAAACTGTTTGTAACAGGTCGAGGATAAATATTGTTTTCCCACAACCAGTCTGTCACAAATCATTGAACAATGAGGGGATTTTATCATAAAGTTTAACTGCTCCATAGTTTATAACAGAATTTAATCTAATCCAGTTATTATTTTTATCATACTCTCCGTCAAAACTTGTTCAGTATAATAAAACCTATGAGGCCTAAATGTGTAAGATTAATCCAATTTAGTTCTGTAAGATTGTTTTATTTAAGTCAACATTGATTTGTTGCTTGTTGTTATGATCTTAATATCCTCACCATTGTGAAGAACGACGACAACAACGTTAGGCGTTTTAACGTCTAAGTTTTGCCAGCTAAATATTAATTCCTTTTATAAGGACGTCACTAACGCCCACAACCCCATCCCTCTCCACATCTTTAAGACAGAAATTTCAAATATCATTGTGAACGTGTCTCCTAATTTTCTGCTTGGAAAGAACTGTAATTTTGTAGAAGCTTTTTTTACAACTGTTTCTTTTCTGTGGAGGATGTACTGTTTTTTCCCATACGGCGTTATTTCAATTTCTTTCCGACTATTGTCGTCCGGCATAAGACTTACATGTAAAGGGCAGAGTTGAATGCTTTTCTGAAACTTTTTTGACGGCTAAAATATGTAAATGGGCTTATGAATTCAAATTTTATGTCCCATTCTAAATATGGTTCTAAGTGCCATTTGAGGTCAGGTTTTCGAACTATTTTTATTCATACTGGCCAACATTATTTGCCTCTAGATTGCGCAGTTGTTCTAGTTTAGGAAACTTTTTGTTGTCGCCAACCTCTTTGCGTTTATAATCACCATCTTTAGTGTACTCAAAACCATACAAAGGCCTATTCACCATTTTGTTCAAAGTCCGCAACATCTGCAAGGTCTTTTAATTCTAAGGTTATACACCTTAAGGCGCTAATGTAACTCCTGATTCTTCTGGCCCACGCGACATTATTTTTTAGAAACAGTATTATTTTATTTCCAAAACAATGTGCAGGTTATCACATTTCACAACTTTCCCGCTTTGTCTTTGATTTTTATATTAAATGATCCGACCCTCCCACAAACTAATCTTTTAAACTGTAAATTAGGGAATTGTATAATTTCATAATCGCAATATGCAGCTTTCCTGACGGAAGAGCTCTTAAAACAGTTGAGGGCCTTCCATCATATAAGTTTTCATCAGTGCTTAGCTCATCCAAATGAACATAGAGTAATGAATGTAATGGCAAGATCGAGCGGATTTTCTCCCTCATAAGTAGTTTTGTTTGCTGGCAACTCTAAACTATGAACGGGCAGATGGGAGTTGTAAAGCCTAACATTTTAGCTAGCTCTTTATCAAAAAGGTAACCTACTTCTTCTTCTTCAGGTTTGAAGGCCAACATTGTTTTTAGATTGCATTGTTAAGTTTTAGAGCAATGTTGAAGTTACTCATTGCTTCTTTAGCGAGCAAAACCGTAATAACCATCAGGTATGGTTAACTGGTAACTAATAGGCCTCTATTATTAACTTTTCTAATCTTATTATTCTCTTGGCTTTGCTTATATTAAACCATACGACTTTGTAGAATATTTCATGGAGCGCGACCGTTCTGGTTCCGCAATTGTTATTAATAGCATGTTCTAAAAACGAAGGACTGTTTTTGGGTTGTATTGTTACAAACATTTTTTAAAACAAATTAAAAATGAGTGCATTCAAATATACTGATGCAAAATATTCTGTTGGGCGCACTACAATCTTAAAAATATAGCAACTGATACTCTTGACATTGCTGTGACCCAGACTGCCTCTTTTCATAAAAAGGTGAGTACTCCCTTGAAGAGCTATCTTAACCCCCTATTGAAAACGACCATCAAGAAAGCGTGGTTTAGTCATCCGATGCAGTTTTATCAGAACCAGTTAAACTTTGCTGTGTTTTGCGCATCAACTGGGTGTGGGGGTGGCGTTTTGCTGATCATTTAAATCACCATGATCCTTTGGTGAGGTCAGTGTACAGATTTCATTTTCTATTTTCACCTTTAGACGTATTTTGGCTGAATTGCAAGCGCCATTACCAAATGACAAACCGTTTTAATCCATTCAGCAACAGAATAGACATGAAGGCTTTTGAAAGGATCTGTAACGAATTCAATATTAACATCAGACAGACTTTAGACAAAAGTTGGATCTTAATCATGGCCTAGGCGACCTTTATTTTCGGGGCACGCACAGAAAGTATAACTATGACTGGCATCCTCCTTTCAAAACTTTCTTTTTTGGCCAACTGTTCAGCCGGGTCCCCACAGAAGAGCATAAAACAGCATGGACAACATTTATCTTAGACACTTCTAAGGGCCTAACTAAAGCAGGAATAGAACGAATAAAGACTCTATTCGTACTTACGTTTGGTGTTTGCTAGGTTCGCAAGCACAGGCGAGATCGAGCATAACTGATCTTCTACTGGCTTTGACGCACAAAACAATACTTAGCAAATTTAGAGGACGCCATTAAATTTTACAGTTGATTTACCTTCAAGTATTCAAAGGTACCAACATGTTTTACAATACGCAAGATCGAAAATAGACTTTGCTGTTGGCATGGTTTATACATGCTGCCTTCTGACCCCAGACTCCAGATAGGTACAATAATAAACTATAATAATGAAATTCTTATAGCAGGCAATGAACAGAAGGTTGGGAAAAAAACGACATAAATTATGAGCCCGTAATATTACAAACAATAAAAGAACACCCAAGATTAAGTCATCCAATCCCGAAGCCAACCCCAAAGTCATGAAGACTCAGCAAAGCTCGCGGGACTCTGTTCGCGATGACCATGAATATGAAAAGACAGCGCTTGTTCTTGGATTTAATGGCATGGATTACTTGGTCTTTTCTTATAAAATAGAACCCCCCACCTTTTTTTTTTGCTCCTCCCCTTTTTTGTTTTCCTCCCTCCCCGCTTCCGCCTTTCCCCCTTTCTTTCCCTTCTTCTTCTTCTTTTTCTTTTTTTTCTTTTTCTTCTTCTTCTTTTTCCTTCCTTCTTTTTTCTTTCTGTTTTTCTTTTCTTTTTCTTTTCAATACCCCTTCCTTCCTCCCCCAGCATCACTGGCCTGAAACCAAAAATGAAAAAAACCCACCAGTACACATAATTGCAAACCCAATGTCAAAACATCCCCTGCTTTATCATATTAACATGCGGAAAAATGACAGTGAAAGGAAAGACACAGGGAAAAAATCAAGAAGACGCAATAGAAAAGAACCGGGGGAAAAAACAAGAAAACGACAGATAGAAAAAAAACCCACGGGGGAGCAATCAGAAAAAGATGACAAAAAAAGGAAAAGACACAGGGGAGAAAATCAGGAAAACGGCGGAAAAAAAGGGGGGAACACAGGGGAGACAAAGGAAAGACGGGGATAAAAAGGGAAAGGGGAACGGGGGAGAAAAACAGAGAAAGACGGGGGATAAAAGGAACACGGGGGGGAGACAACAGAAAAAGACCCAGACAAAAAGGGGGGAGACACGGGGGAGACAATCAGAGAAAAGGGGGATAAAAGAAGACACGGGGGAAAAAACCAGAGAAAGACGGGGATAAAAAAGAGGGCACGGGGGAAGAAAACCCAGACCATATTTGTCCCTCCCACCCATCCTCCCCTCCTTCATGCCCCCACTCCCCCCCCTCTCTCTCTCTGCTTGCGGTCGGGGCCGCGTGTGTGAAAGGTGGTGTGTGTTTTTTGTGTGTGTGTGTTTGTTGTGTGTGGTGTGCGTGCTGCGTGCGTGCGTGCGTGGTGCGTGGTGCGTGCGTGGGGGCGTGCGTGCGTGTCTGGTGTGTGTGTGTGTGGTGTGGTGTGTGTGTGTGTGTTGTGGGTGGTGTGTTGCGCGCCGTGTGGTCAAGTAAAGTCAATCAAGAAAAGTAAATTTTATTTTCTCGTTCGGAAATTATTTTGTGGTCACAACATTCACACCCAAATAAACAAGTTTTGCCCCTCACCCTTTTTGTCAATAGGGAAACATCTTATAAATATTTGGGTTTTTTTTAAAGGTGACTTTTAAATTAGAAAATACTTTTAAAAAATTACTTTCCCACAACCTTTTGACAAAAAATTTTAAGAGAGATTTTAAACTAAAAAACAAATTTTGTTTTAAATGCAAATTTGCTAAATCTGAGCTTATATTATGATCTTTATAAAACAAAATGTAAAATAATCCTTTAAAAAAAGCTTTTTAAACATCACTCTGTTAAAAATAAAAGGGAAGGGGGAAAAAAATTTGTTAAATCTGACACTTCGCTTTTAAACTGACGTATCTTGTCTGATGAAAAGGGTATACTGACTTGCAAGAACGTGGGCGGGTCACAGAATCTTTTCGTTACAAACAACCGGCCCTGTAAGCTCACTCAGACTTTTTGTCCCCCCACAACTTTTTTTCCTCCCACTTCACCATTTTCAAAAATTTCCCTACTCTTGACAAGTCACCCACCATACCAACAAAAAAAATGAGAAAGTAAAACAGATTCCAAAAGCATGAAAAAAAGTCAAAAAATGTCATATTCACATGAATGATCGCATTTTTGCGAATCAATATAATTTTTTTGACTTTTTTTGTGGACATAATAAAGGGGGTTTTAAAATTCAGCTTATTATTTTAAAAAGTTCCCAAATATTTGTATGATTAACCTTTACTTCAGCCCTTTGTTAAAAAAGCGGGGGTAAATTTTTGGATTTTTCTAAAATAAATCAACATTTTTTTTCGTTTTTTTTTACATTCAGATCAAATAGTTGTGATCGCACCAGTCAACAAATCTTTGAACTCCTGAAGTAAACAGAGTAGATTTGGGAAAGACCCCTCAATGTGGTCATCTGAATATTTAATGAAAATTGAATCATTCCAAAAAAACCTTTTGTGTACAATAAAAAGCACTGGAGAAAAAAACGTACCTAAAAGTGCCCCATTAAAAAGACTCGGAAGACGAAAAAAACCCCGATTCGCAAGACTGTGTTTTTTGTTGAAAATTATTATCCAAAAAATGAGCTTGTTACACACTTCATATTAAGATTTTCTTTGCCATCAATTGGTTGTATGGGGTTAAATGTGATGAGAATAAATTAAAGAATGCTTTTACAAAGGGGGCGGGTTTTTCGGGGTTGAAAACGCTTGATGGAAAAGTTTTTGTGGCTCTTCTGTTTTTTGTTTGTAGCGAATTAAAGGGTTGATACTGTGTGGATTTTTAAAAAACAAAAAAGGGGACAATTCGTTCAAAACATTTCTTGCAAAATTGGGGGAATGGTGGTATTTTTAAAAACACTTGGGTTTTTTTTTGGGGAGCAGGACTACAGGGCTTTTTTCCATAAAACGGGAATGATAAACCCTTTTGGACCAGGTAAACAAACGACTGAAAAACATAAGAGCTGAGAAGCCACACCTTCAAAAATTTTTCCCGATATTTTTGGGGCCCTTGCCTTTCTCAATTAAACGTTTAAAAAAAACGAAATCATTTCCCAACAAAACAAATCCCCTTCATAAACATTTTTTTTAAACTTTGTTTTTGAACTTTTCCTTATTTCCTTTAATTTTCTAAATCTTATTCAAATCTACATAAAACTTTTAACTTTTTGAAAATTGCTTCGTTCTTTACTTTTTTTGTTATAATATTTTGGGTTTGAATATTTTTTGAATGAAAAAACCTTTATCCTTTCCAGCAGAAACTATTTTACCAACCCTGGTCATTTTTCGCGATCAACCATTTTTTGGCGAAAGTGGCCAAAAAGCCCCCTTTTCCCTTTCTTCAAGAAAGACTTCAATAACCAAAAAAAAACGATTATCTACAAACAGACTATTGTAGGGTTACGTTTTTAATATAATTTACAAATTTTTTCAGTTTTTAGTTTTTGTTTAACCTTTTTTTTCCCCGGTCTTTTTAAAATAACATATTTTCGCGAAAAACATTCATCAAATGGTTCCCCCCCGTAAAAATAAAACCGTCTTAAATCTCTTAAATTTTTTTTAAAAAGGGTTATATTTTTGACATAAAATCCAACACTACCCCACAGTCTTCCATAAAAATTTTTCGAAAAAGGTTTTTCTTTTTTAAAAATATGCTCTTTCTGCCGAGCATCATTTTTAAAAAATAGGTTGCTTTCCCCTCAAACTTTAAAAAAAGGTTCTAAAAACTCACTCAATTTTTTTTGGGGGATCAACAAAAATATGGCTATCCGTCCATATAAACCTTTATCTAATATCTTTTTTCCCCTTTAAGTTTTAAAAAACAAAATAGAGAAAAATTTATAACATAAACTGTTTGAAAAAGGGTCGGGGGATAAATTTTGTTTTCCCCACAACCATCTGTCACAAATCATTAAACAATGAGGGGTTTTTATCATAAATTTTTAACTGCTCATTTTAAACAAATTTTAACTAATCCATTATTATTTTTATAATCCCCGTCAAACTTGTTCAGATAAAAACCCTATGGGCCTAAATGTGTAAGTTAACCCAAATTTAGTTCTGAAGTTTGTTTTTTTTAAGTCAACTTGATTTGTTGCTTGTTGTTAGATTTTAATACCTCACCATTGTGAAGAAACGGACACAATTTTAAGGCTTTTTTAACGTTTAATTTTGCCATAATTTAATTCCTTTTATAGGACGTCCTAACCCCCACAACCCACCCTCTCCACTTTTTTAAAGACAGAATTTAAAAATACATTGTAAACGTGCTCCAAATTTTTCTGTTGGAAAGAACGTAATTTTGTAGAAGTTTTTTTTTAAAAGTTTTTTTTGGGGAGGATGCTGTTTTTTCCAAAATACGGCGTTATTTCAATTTTTTTTCACTTTGTGCGCATAAGACTTACATGAAAGGGCCAGGTTAAATGCTTTTCTGAAACTTTTTTTGCGGCTAAAATATGTAAAGGGGCTTAAAATTCAAATTTTTGTCCATTTAAATATGGTTCAAAGTCCCATTTGAGGTCGGGTTTTCGAACTATTTTTTCTCTGGCCAACTTTTATTGCCCTGTTTGCGCTTTTGTTCAGTTTAGGAAACTTTTTTTGTCGCCAACCCTTTTGCTTTTAAAATCATCTTTAGTGTACTCAAAACCATAAAAAGGCCCTATTCCCCCATTTTGTTCAAAGTCCGCAAATCTGAAAGGGTCTTTTAATTTAAGGTTATACACCTTAAGGCCAAATGTAACCCCTTTTTCTTCGGGCCCCAGCGACATTATTTTTTTTACTTTTATTTTTTTTTCCAAACAATTGCAGGTTTCACATTTCAAAATTTTTTCCCCGCTTTGTCTTTGTTTTTTATTTTAAAATATCCGCCCTCCACAAACAAATTTTTTAAACTGTAAATTAGGGAATTTGTTAATTTCTAATCGAATATCAGCTTTCCTGAGGAAGAGCTTTTAAAAAAACATTGGGGGCCTTCCACAATAATTTTTCACATCCCACTCATAAAAATAAACATAGAGAAATGAAATGTAATGAAAGATCAGCGGATTTTTCCCTCATAAGTTTTTTTTTTGTCAACTCAAATTTTATGACGGGCAATTGGTAGTTGTAAAGCCTAACATTTTAGCTAGCCTTATCAAAAGGTAACCTACTTCTTCTTTTGGGTTTAAAGGCCAAAATTTGTTTTTAGTTTTGCTTTTAATTGGAGAATGTTAAAGTCTCATTGCTTCTTTAGCGAGCAAAACCGTAAAACCATCGGGTTGGTTAACGGGTAACTAATAGGCCTCTATATTAATTTTCAATTTTATTTTTTCCCCTTTGGGTGCTTATAAAAACCATGATTTGTAAATTTTTTCGGGGAGCGCGACCGTTCTTTTTCCCGCAATTTTATTAATACATTTCAAAAAACGAAGGACGGTTTGATTGTTATTGACAAAATTTTTTTAAAACAATTAAAAATGAGTGCATTCAAATTTGATCAAAATATTCTTTTGGGGCGCACTAAAATTTTAAAATAAAAGCAATGATACCTTGACATTTGCTGTGACCCAGACTGCCTTTTTCAAAAAAAGGTGAGTATCTTTTAGCAATATTTAACCCCCCTATTGAAAACGCCCACATCAAGAAAGCGTGGTTTGCATCCGTCCCTTTTATCAAAACCATTAAATTTTTGCTGTTTTTGGCATCAACTGGGTGTGGAGGTCGTATGCGATTTTTTAAATCACCACCCTTTTGGGTGGGTCAGTTAAATTTCATTTTTTTTACCCCTTTAGACGTATTTTGGGAAATTTGCAAGGCTTTCCAAAGACAAACCTTTTTAATCCAAAACGAAAAAACATAAAGGTTTTTAAAAGGGTTTGTAACAAATTTCAATATTAACAAAGCGACTTTAGCAAAGTTGGGATCTTAATCATGGCCTTGGCGCCCTTTTATTTTGGGGCACGCCGAAATTTAAAATGAGGCATCCCCCTTTTAAAAAACTTTTTTTTCACCCCAACTGTTCAGCCGGGTCCCTACAGAAAAGGATAAAAAGCATGGAAAAACATTTATCTTAGACATTTTAAAGGGGCCCCAACTAAACGGGAATAGAACGAAAAAAAACCCTCTATTCGTACTTATTTTGGTTTTGCTAGGTTAAAAGCCAGGCGAGTCGGCATAACGATTTTTTTCTAGGGTTTTACGCACAAAAACAAACTTAAAAAATTTAGAACGCCTTTTTATCAAAATTTGATTTCCTTCAAGTATTAAAAAGGGTCCAAATGTTTTACAATACGCAAGATGAAATAGATTTGCTGTTCCCGGTTTTATACTCTCCCTTCGCCTCGACCCCAAAGGTAAAAAAAAAACTTAATAATGAAATTTATAGCGGCAATGAACAAAAGGGTTGGGAAAAAACAAAAATTCTGAGCCAAAATATACAAACAATAAAAAAAAACCCCAAGATTAAGTACCCAATCCGAACCCCAACCCCCCAAATCTTGAAACTCAGAAAACCCCGGGGACTCGTTCCTTTAAGAATTGAAAAGACCGTTTTTTTGGTTTAAGGATGGATTATTGGTTTTTATCTTAAAAAATTTAAAACCCCAAACATTACCAAAATAAATGTCCATAATCTGGGCCCAAAAAACCCGACTACTTTGTTTGCATAGAAAAAAACCGCGAAAATATCCCAATATTCCTGGTAAAGCGTTTAGGCTTTACGGGCTAATTTTTTTAATAAGCCCGAAGTGATAAAGTGTTTTTTTCCCCAGTTTTATAGGGGGTGATGGGGGGCGAGGCGGCGGGGGAAATGAACTTTGACCCGCCCCTGTAAACCCAACCCCAGTGTGCTTATTAAAAATCAAAAGGGTTTTATAACGTTACTAATGTACTCCTTGCTCTTTTTAAACATGTTCTTTCGTTTGTAGTGGGTTCTTCTTTAAAAAATTTCTTTGGTAGTTCTTTTCTATTTACTTGGTTCGTAATTGTTCTGGGTTAAACAACATTCATTTTGCTGTTTTCCTTTTCAAGATCTTTTATTTTGGGGTTATTCTTTCTTTAATACAGGCCCAATTGGCGTCACAGCCTAAAGGGTTTTTTTTTTTCTCTTTTATATCTCACTTTTTCACCCTTTTTGGGGTAAATTGTTTTTTAATTCCCCTCGATGCTTCTAAACTGACGGGGCCGCTATTTCTCGCATGGGTAGCGGTGGTCGTGTTAAGTCTTTTAATGCTGTTTCTTCAAAAAAAAACGGGTTTTCTCCCATTCATTTATTATTTATTGCGATTGATTTAATTTTTTAAAGCCCCATTTTTGTATTTGGTTAGCTGTTGGAAGTTCTTGCAGGTGTTTTAAATTTTAAAAACCCCTCCCCCCTTTAAATTTGGGTTTTAAACAAGCCCAAGGCGTTTTGCTTTTACACTGATCTTTGTTAATTGTACTTTTGGCTAAAAACTTTGAGGGGTTGGTTTTTTTGTAACCAAACAATTTTCCTTATCGTTTTTTAAGACAAATGATATTTTTTTAATTCAAAATTTTTTGGGGTCATAAATTGGGGAGGGTTTGCCCAAAACTTTGTAAAATTTTTTAACCCTTTTACTTTCTTTTAATTATGCCGCATTGAGAGCGTTGAGCGATTTGTTTTAAAGGGAATCTTTTCATCTGCGTCTCCAATCAAAAAATAAATTTTTACCTTAATTTTTGCCATTTTTTTAAATAATTAATTTTTTATTTTGATAAAAATGTCGCAAACATATGGTTAATTCAACCCCATAAAACTAAAAGAGCCCTTTGGCGTGAAGGGAAATAACGGAATTTTTCTGTTCCAAAAAATCCTCTACATTGATGCGGATAAATTTTTCTTAAAATTTCCAGACCTAGGACGGATAAGTGGTCCACTTGAGTCTTACTTTAAAAATAGAACTCGCTTCAACAAAACACAAACAGGACAGTTGCCCAAAAATTTTGGGGCGGGCAACGTTAAGAAATTTCATAAAAATTGGGGGGCAAAAAATATTTTCTTTACAATCAGACATATTTTTAACCTATTCTGTCTATGGAACCGAGAATGAAAGGGGGCCGATTTTTGCTTTTCAGGATAAAAATTTAAAGCACTAAAATTTGAATGGCCCCGCACTCGGGCGGGGTTTTAAAAAAGCACAAAAAGTCTTTGCTCAAAAATTTTGCGTAGGAAATCTTTTTTCCCTTTCCCCTTAGTTTTTGGTTGTTAAAACGCATCCCCATACTTTAAAGGAGCTTAAAAGAGATTCATATAACTAACTTTATAAAACAAGTGTTATCAGTCATCAGACCCCAAGCAAAGTAAATTTCGACACTTTTTAGAGTTTGATTTGTTAGAACCTCTTTTAGCAAGGTATTGAGCAACAATACCCGCAAAATTACAATATATTACAAAAAGAGTGATTTTCATCACATTTCCCGAAGGGGGCAGACACAATGGAATTTTAGTTTTATTTCCCGCAGCAAAATCGCTTAAGGGGTTTTTTTTTTTTTGCAAAAGATAAGAACCTTCAAAAAGGAATGAAAATTTTTTTTAATCCAAAAAACGAAAGTGAAAATGTAAAAATTGCTTTTACCCCAACCAAAATCTACCTAAGGGGGCTTCCCTTATCACCCTTTTTTGACGAAAAAAAAAATTTTTTTTGGGGTGGGGGGGGAGAAGTCAACAGCAACCTTGCTCTAAGTTTTTACATCTTCAAAAAATGTTAGGCTGGATTATTTAACCGAAATGGGGTTAGGGTTTGACCTAAGGTCACAGAGGATAATCAGTGTGAAGGGGGGGAAAACGGGAGGGTAAAACTTTCAAATTGAAAAAGAAAAAGAAGCGTAAACCCTTAATGTACATTTGTTTTAATTATGATGCGAGTGAATTTCAAGATAACAATTAAAAAAATTACAAAAACTAAATTTTTTTTATTTTAAAAAAAGATTCTGTTCAGGTTTTCCCAAAAGTGCCTACCGGGCCCCCAAAAGAAGGAAAAGTAAAAACCCCAGATAAAAAACCTTTAAATTAACAAAAAAGCAAAACCCCAATACTAGGGGACCTTTTTAAAATACAGAAACCAAAAGAAGGTATTCTTGTTTTTAATGCTGTTACATTTTTAAACTAACATCGACTAAAGTCTCTTCGAGGAACGGGTTGGCTCTTGCAAAGGCATAGGGGCACCCGCTTTACCTCTAGGGGGTTGTCTTTATTTGGCCCTTTTTGTTAGGTGTAATCTGCCGCAAAAATAAAATAAACTCCAAAAAAACACCAGCTTTGGTTAAATAATAAGGTAAACTTTTCGTTCCAAAAACCAAAAAAATAAAGCCTAGCTGACTCAAACATCACGGATAAGAATTTAGTCGTTTAAAAGGTGATTTTGATGACTACAAAAAACAAAAGTTTGACTTCAAAAAAAAGGGGGAGGGCCAATTTTTTTCAAAAGCCAGACCGACATAAAAAAGGGCTTTTAAAAAAAATAAACGAGAATTAAACTCGTTTTAAAAGCTCACAGTAAAAACAACGAAGGGGGTTTTACTTTTGTTTATGATCCCCAACCCCAAAAAACGTTGTATTGATTGGTAAAATATTTTTTTTTTTTTAAAAAAATATTTTGAGTTTGAAAAAAAACCAACAGGGTAAAATTAAGAAGGACAGACGAATTTTTTTTTAAAGGAATGCTTGAAGAAGCTTATAAGAGCTTTAAAATATTGATTAGAGTCATTGATCCAGCAAAGTGGGGCAAGCGTTGTACTGTATTTCTCAAGTTCCAATAAACTAACAATAGACCCCCCATTAAAATAAAGTTAGCTGTTTTTTTCGACTATGTAACAAAAAAGAAGAAAAATTTGAAGTCTGGGTCTCGATAAAACAACTATTCTTTGTAATAAGACTTAAACCCGGTTGGGGCAAGAACTGTTACACAGTTGACGGCCGTGAAAAGCCAAATGAAGGCTCTGGTTGGGAGAGGGGGAAATTTAGAGATAGATTTTAAAAAAGGTAATATGACCGATTGTTGGGAAGGGTTACATTCCCCTACCCCCATTTTTCAAAAAGGGCAGTTCTAAAATAAAGAATACAGACAACAAATGTTTTATTGGTGTTCTCGAAGGGTCTCTATCCGCAAAAAAGAGAGGAGTTTAAAATCCCTTACATCAAGATCTTAAATTTTGTGGGGGGTCCTTTCCGTTTGTGTAACAAAAGATCGGTTGAAGAACAAAACAAAAAAATAACTGTTTTGTAAACAGGGGGGGAAACAAAACTACTGCGATTTAAAAACTCAAGAAAAGCCCCAAGTTGGGGAACCCAAAAACATGTTGACTTACTCTGTGTTTCACCAGCGGGGGTACCCCTTTCACTTAATTTGAAAATGAGTAAAAAGCAGCAACTTCAAAAATGGGGCCAACAAGAATTTGTAAAAATGTTTAAAATGCCATCTGTTCGCGGGAAGCGAAAATAAAAATTTATTGGCCCAGTTTTACTGTAAAACGGAACAATTACCTCCCCCGGGTCTAAATTTTGTTTTAAAATAAAAGGATGCAAAAATTCCCCTTGTTGTTTTCGCAGACTTTGAATCCTCTTTTCCCTTTTGAAGGGCCAGCGCCAAAAACTTTGAAAAAAAGTCTTAAGAGTAATCACAAATTTTCATTTTTCTTTTTATCGTTGTCAGGTCGGTGGCTTTATTCAGAGCCCAAAAATTTTATAGAGGGCCCAATCTGCAAAAAAATTTTTAAACGCTGCAGAAATGGGTAATACGTTCTAATAATCTGAATTTATCTGAAATCTGTGACCTGAAGACAAGAAAAGTAGGGCGCAGCCCCACTTTGGATTTTGGTTTAGGCCCCTTTATCAGACGCAGCCCAAACCCAAAATAAGAACCCTGATCAATTCGGAAAGTTCAGAGGAGGCCCCCAGTAATTTCAATCTTAACTAATTTTTTTAACCAAAGAATGGAAGCTGCCCTCTTCTTTTAATTTCAGGGTTTTCGCTCTCACTTTTAAAAAAGCAGTGGACATGCCCCTTGGGGTCATGCATTGCACTCCAAAAGTAATGTGCTTTTTAAACTGAATAACTGTCTTTTATGCCTATGCAACACAGATGGGGGCATTAATCACGGGGTATTCCTTAAAAACTGCCCAATAACAGAAGAAAATTTTTAAAAAAAACCCTTTTTGAAGGGGCGTTTTTCCCCTTTTGATAAGAAAAATTGGGAAAATTTGAAAGATAACTTCCGCCAAAAAGGGGCCCTTTTTTTCTAGTCTTAGAGGGAAAGGGCATTTATTCTGATTACCAGCATGCTCAAGATCTGGCAAAAAAATTGAGTGAAAAAAGATGGGGGACTACATGATCCCACTTGAGGGGGCCCATTTGTTTTTTTGGGGACGTTTTTTAAAACTATAGAAAAACCTGCAAAACATTATACTTGGATCCGGCATTACATTTCTGCGCCCGGGTTTTGGGGTCTTAAAAGTTTTGGGTTACAGATTTTTTTTGTCGGATTTACCAAAGATTCAGATGATTGAAAACGGATTGCGGGGAATTATATGGCGCGCACCCTTTCTGTAAAGCAAAAAACAAAATCTTGGACATTTGATCCGAGTAAAAGGGAAAAATATTTGTTTAGATGCAAAAAAATCTTATGGGTTGGGCAAACGCAAAACACTTCCTTACGAACTTTTTAAAGTACCAGGCGGGGGTCCGAAAAAAATTCCCAAAAAGGGATTAAATGGTTTGGGGAGTTTAAGCCTGATCGCAGGTGGGGTTTTATTCTAGAAGTTGATTTTTTAATATCTCATGAATCCCTGACCTGCATAAAAGCTATATTTACAGCAGAAAAAACTAAAATGGATCAAAGAACCACCTAAAATTGTGCCTAAACTTGGGGCAAAAAAAAAATTTGTTGTCTTTTAAAACTTCTACAAATTTTTTTTAAACGGGGGTTTAAGTTGACAGCGTTATCGCATAATTTCTTTTGATCAAGAACAGTTCATGAAACCATACATCATGAAAACATGATTTAAACTAAATCCCCGATGCTTCAGAAAAAGACTTTTTCAAGTGATAACAAAGCGTTTTGGAAAAACTATGAGAACCGCACAAGCGTAAAGTGTCAATTTGCACCAAAGAAACGAAGCAATTAAGCGATTTAAAACCCAATTTGGGCTTCAGAAAATTTCATGATCACCTTTTTGCATAATGATGAAAAAAAAAAAAAAATCAAATTGGACAAAGCCCGTTTTTATTGGGTTTTTTCGTTTTAGAATTACAAAGCTTTTTTATTTAGAATTTCTTTATGATACTTTAAGCCCTCTATCCTGATCCAGAGTACTTTTCACAATAAGAAGTTTTGTTATAATCCCCACTGGAGTATTTATAAAGAATGGGTTAGAAGTACTAAAGGAGCGAGTGGATGGATGACACGTCCCATTTTTCCTAAAGATTCGCCTTTAATTCAATTCTAACAAAAAGGTTTTAGAAAATGAGGATGTTATTGGAAAGGGGGATCAAGGAGTATGTGGGGTTAAAGGGAAAAAATGTACTATTTCGAGCCAGGGGAAAACATTAAAAAGCAAAGGGATATCTCGCGGGGGAGCAAACATACCTGACAACACAAGAACTTTTTGCAATAAATTTTCATCATCAACGTAAAACGCGATCTAATTTCATGAGATCAACACAAAAGTTGTAACAAAAAGTCGTTTTGACAACAAACAAAACGGTGTTTTTTAATCCCGAGTTTTCATTGCATAGGCATTTTGAACCCAAAAAAAAATTAAAACGGAAAAATGTGTTAATTATTTTTTCTTTACAAAAGCTTTGAGAGCTGGGGGTTTTTTTTGTTCAGTTTTTCGTAATAATCACGGGGGGTTCTCTTTTTATTTTTTTATTTCAAACGGGGACCCCTCCAAATGGGTCGGGTTCCCGATGCAGTGTCCCTTCTGTTTCCCCCCAAATAAAGGGACCTTACTTTTTAAACCAAACGGGAATAGTTTGCCGGGTGAAGATCCTTCAACAAAATTTATTGTTTTTCTTTGTTGCTTGTATGGTTTTAGTCCTTTTAATTTTATTTTCATTGCCCAAAACTGAGGGCAATTTCAACCATCTTGTTTCGAGAAGTCAATCAGCCTCTGTGATACTGGTAGGGGAGAAAAGTCTTTGGGAAAGTTTGTTAAAAATTTTAAATAAGCCTGTGGCTGTGAACTCCCGGGGAAAGTTTTTTAATGGGAAACCCCTGTTCAAAATATTTATTCACTTGCCCTTTAATTCTTTTCCATCATCGACTTTAAACATGGGGGGATAATTTAAGGGGGCCCCCTTTGGGAATTTGTTGTAAAGAAAAACCCAAAAGCAAGCACTCTTTTTTGTTAATGGGTTCCATTTTTGTATCTTGAAGCTTGTCAAGCTGTGAGTCGTCTTTAAAACTTTTTGTTAAACATCAGGGGTAATATAAAATCCCTTTTTGGGGGTTTTGTTTAGTTGTATTCAAAGTGTGTTCTGTATTCAGCAGGCCTGGGAAATAAATTTGCCAAATGCTTGTTTTAAAAACCCTTCTTTTGCTGTTTGTCATGTCCCGCTGCTGGGTTGCTTTTTTTAAATTGCGTTATTCCTTCCAAAATCCTTTTTGGGGAATAATAGTTTTGTTCATTTTTACTACAAAAATTAGGCGCAACAAAATACAAAGGTCATACCAAAAGGGAAAAACGCGATTTTTTGCATCTTTTGTTTTTTGATGTTATAAAAAATCACTGAATTTTGGGAGGGCAAAGTTTCGATTGGTTTCCTGTTAAAAAAAATAATATTCTTTTTTCGCTTGGTCAACATCTTTAAAAGTGTAAGCGCTCCCTTTTTTGATGTGTATTTAAAAAAACAATGCTCAAGTCTCTGCTTTTTTAAGGGTCTTGTGAGGCTAGTTCCTCCATGTTTTTTATTCTTTTTTCTTGCCGTCATCCCGCGTTTACTAAATGCAAATTTTTCGCTAAAACAACGCATTCACCCAGCGCCGCCTATCACATTACGAGTGAAGCCATTTTTTTTAAAGTATTTTTTTTTTAAATTTTTATTTTCCGGAATTATTCCCTTTCTTAAAAAAAAAATTTTCGTACAAATGAAGCGCAATATGCAAATTTGCTTTTTGAAACCTCAAGTCAGTTTGCCAAAATCTGTGGTTTTTAAATTCTTAACAAGCTTTTACCCAAACATTTAGTATCCTACACTTAGGGGCCCCCAAAAAACGCAGAATGGATACAAGGTTAGCAAAAAGTTTTTTCGGGGCATTTTTTGAAAATAAAATAATTTAATTATTAAAAAAAAATGAACATGAGATCACTACAGCTACAAGGTGGCCTAAACCTTCCGAATTATGAAAGACCCAATTGAGACCGCTATTATCCAAAAAGGGGAGGCGTATTCTTTGGGGATGTTGGAAAAAAAAAAACATTTCCCGGAAACGAATCAGCATTTAACAATTTAAAGATGTCGCCGAAGACATTTTAAAAATTCATAAAAGGGAAAGAAGGCATGGGGTTGAAAGGGAAAAATGTGGGGCAAACGGTTCTTATTTGTCACTAAATAGCATAGATTTTTCCCCTTGATTCTGAACAAGATTTACGTATGATTTAAAACCCGACCGGTTTTAACAAAGCATTAGGCTTAGGGGTGATCTGTTTTACAGATTTGGGAACATTGGGGGTCGCCATTATCATGGGGTTAAAACTTTTTAAACATTAATTTTGTTTCCCTTTAAAAAAACGACTGGAAAAATCAGCAGAATCGAAAAATGAACGGGGGGAAAAGTACCCAAAACCAGAAAATCAGCAGAAAACGCTAAAACAGGGGGAACCATTAAAAATCCTGGGGGGTGAAGCAGGAAAAAAATTTTGCAGAGTGGAACAGACAAAAAAAATTAAAGTTTCGAATATGACCACATGAAAACTAACCCGCCCAAAGCCGAACAAGTTGTTTAAAGCCCCCTATAAAAACCCATGGGTTAAGGGCCCCCAACTTCATGGGATATTGAACTTAAAACGTTGCTTTTGGGCCCCCTTTTGGTGCTGGGGGGTGTTATTACGGTTAAAAATATAAAACCCAAAGGAACAAAAACAAAGAAGTTAAAAAAACCGAACCACAAATACAGAAAAAGACAAAAAGATCATTTTTATCCATTTTAAAGCAAAATTTTTTAAAATTTTTTTAAAAGAAAAAGATCATGGCGTTTATAAAATGAAAAGTAATAAAAAAAAATGGAGTCTATAAAAGACATTTCCTGACCAGAATTGTAAACAAGCGGTTGCTTAGGGTGTAAGAACTTCATTAAGATCTAGCAGAGAAACTGAGCAAACATCCTCACGATGACGCGTTTTTTGAGGGGTTTTGTACTATATTAAATTCTAATTTAAGTAAAAACATAGATTGTATTTTTTTAAATTTTAAGTAACTTAATAAGAACTTGGTTTACTTGGGATGACTTAGTTTGATCTTTAGGGGACTTAATCAAGAATTTGAAGTTACTTTAAACAAGAAATTTAAAAATGATTGGGGGGATTGGGGTATTAAGGGAAAATTGAGGCAACTTGGGAAAACTGGTAAAAAATTGAGGGTGATTAGAAGGACTGGGGTAATTCAGTTAAGAAATTGTGGTGACTTGAGTTGCGTCGGGGGGGGGGGTGGGGGGGGGGGGGGAAGTTGGGGCGGGGTGGGGTGGGGGGGGTGCGTGGGGGGGTGGGGGGGGGGGTGGGGGGGTGGTGGTGGGGTGGGGGTGGGGGTGGGGGGGGCGTGCGTGGGGTAGGACAAAACCACACCAAAACAAACAACAAACAAAACAACAAAAAACAAACAACAAACAAACACACAATAACAGGGACATGCTTTGGGAAAGTGAAGGGGGGTTTTTTTTTTTTAATTTAACGTCGTAAATTCAAGGCGCCCCGAAAGCACTTTCAAAGTCTGAATAATAACACAGGTCTTTTCAGCCCTTTTGATGAAGGAGTGTTCGGCTCCATAGGGGGGGGAAGGTGGCTTTGGGAGGTCAAACGGAGAGTTTTCCGAGGCCCAGTTTTTTCTGGGCTCCCCATGCTAAAACCTTTTACCCCTCTGGTGGCGCCTGGGTTCCAAAAAGGGGTTTGGTTTTATCAAAAGGGTCAAAATAGCTCAAAAAGTGGTTTTAAAAAAATTTTTCAAGATCTTTAATGAGAGTTCCGTTTTTTTGTAAAACAAAAACAAAAACTTCTTTTGGCTTTGAGGGAGGAGAACAAGGTCGCCACTCAATTTTTTTGTCAAAAAAAATTTTCCATGGCCCCATGTAAACAATGTATTTTTCCACAAGATCGGGCCCGTTGTTTAGAAAGTTTTCCTTGGAAATAACAAAATTTTATCCATTTTTGAGTAAAAATTAGTGTACTTCCAGCCGACAGAAGGGATTTTAAAATCATTCCGATGCCATTTTTTTTAAACCAACAAGTTCTCTTCCGCTCACCCGCCCTTAAGGGAAAATGGCGGGGGCTGTGTATTGGCCCAACAAAAAATTCACGTGATTTTAAACCGGCACTTGATTTGTAAAGGGGTTAGCGCTAAACTGACTAGAAGGCAAGCCCCCCCCTGATAATTACCAAACACCCCAGGAGCCACAGAACCCCGTAACCCGATAGCCCTGCCCCAAAACAGAAACCCCTTTGGGCCCGCGTGCACAGTGCCATGTCTCGGTCAAGCCCCACTAATTTTTAGATTTAAGCAGGGTTTTTTTCTTTATGTTTTTTTTGTATTTTTTTTGTAGATATCGTTATTTTTTGGGTTTTTAAATCTTATTGTTCAAATTTAAAAAATTTGTAAATTATATTGAAAAGGATAAACCCACACAGTATGTCTGTTTTAGAAACTTTTTTTTTATTTTTGAAGTTTACTTGTCAGAGAACAGAAAAGGCGGCTTTTGGCCACTTTCGCCCAAAAAGGGTTTATCGCGAAATGAGCCCGGATTGGGAAAATATGTTCTCTCAGAACGCTATTTTCCATTTGGAACATGTTTTTTTACTTTTTTTTTTGTACTTCCTTGTTCTTCAAACTTGTTGAGTTTCTTTTTACAACCTTCGTTTGCTTTTATTGCCGATTGAAAGCTATTTTTTTTTCCATTTAGAGTTTCTTTCAAGATTTTGTAACCCAAGGTTTGTTGTTGGGAAAAATTTTTTAGTTTTGGAAGGTACAAACATGGGGTTTCCCGAAAAATGTAGTTGGGAAAAATCAGGGGTTTTTAAGAAAAAATAAATTAAGAAAAAATTCCAATTGTAATTCAAAACAACTGTAATTCTAACACTTTTTTGTCCAAAGTGCACTTGCTTTTTTGGACGGTTTTTTTTTTCACTTTTTGGGGCTTAAGCTACAAGGATAATGGCATTGTGGGCAATGACCAACAGGGGGGGGGGAACAGACTTGTAGCGATGGTATAAATTAAAAAAAAGTAACCCAAAAAACAAATTTTTTTTGGGAAAATTTATTTCCCTTTTTTAAAGAGTCGGAGGGGGGGGGGGCGAGGGAGAAATATTGCGGAGTGTGAGGTTTGGCAGTCAAACATATCACATGACAACTACAAAGAAGCATTGTTTGGCATAAGACTTTTCATCATGACAACTAAAACTGCGATCTAATTTACATGAGACAACACAACTGTTGTAACAAAGAAGTCGTAGACAGAACAAACACAAAACGTGTGTTTGTTAATCCAGAGTTTTCATATGCATATGGACATTATAGAACCGTAAAATAATTAAAGCGGAACTGTGATCTGGAGGGATTATCTGCAGTTCTCTTTCACAAAAGATCTTTGAGGAGCTGGTGTTTTGTTTGTGTCAGTTTCTCGTAAATAATACACGGCGGATTCATCTTTAAAATTTCTTTTTATTTCATACGGTCACCACTCCAAACTGGATCGGTTCCCTGATAGCGAGTGTCCCCTTCTGCTTCTCCCGGTAAATAAAGGTACCTTACTTTTAAACCAAACGGTAATAGTTTGCCGGATGAAGACTCTACTTCAACAACATTTATTGTTTTTCTTTGGATTGCTTGTACTGTTTTAGTCCTTTAAATTCTTCATTATTCATGCGCGCAAAACTGAGGCAATCTTCTAACCCATTCTGTGTTGCGAGAATTGTCAATCAGCTCTCTGTGATACTGGTAGGAGAAAAGTCTTTCGCTAACTGTTTGTTAAAGTTTTCAACTAAAGCCTGTGATCTGTGAACTCCCGAATGCCTCTTTTAATGGTAACTCTATGTTTCAACAATAATTGATTCACTTGCCCTTTAAATTCTTTCCATCATCGACTTGAATCATGCGAGATAAGTTAAGGGACCCCGTTGGTATATTAGTTGTATAGCAACAGCAACAGCAGAAGCACTCTTTTGTGTTAATGGTTCCGCATCTTTGTATCTTGAAGCTATGTCAATGACTGTGAGTGCGTACTTAAATCTTTTTCGTCTAATCCTAATCAGAGGGTAAATATAGAAGATCCATTTGATGGTGTCGTTTGGAGTTGTATTGACAAAGTGTGGTCTCTGTATTCAGCTAGCGCTGGTAAATAAATTTGCCAAATCGCTTGTTTAGATAACCATTCTTTTGCTGTTTGTTCACTGACTCCAGCTGCTTGGCTTAGCTTTTAATTGCTGTTTATTCCCTTCCAATATCCTTTTGGCGAATAATAGATTTTGTTCATTTTTTACTCAGCCAATATTATGCGCAACAAAATACACAACGGTCATACCAAAGCAATAAACGCGATTTCTTGCATCTTTGTTTTTCTGATGGTTGATAAAAGTCACTGAATTTTGGCGAGGCAATGTTTCGATTGTTTGCCTGTTAAAAGATAATATTCTTTTATCGCTTGGTCAACATCTTTAAATGTGTAAGCGCATGCCCCTGTTTTATGAGTGTGTTATTAATAAAATCTAACTGCTCAAGTCTCTGCTTTTCATAGGCGTCTTGTGCAGCTGCTAGTTCCTCCATAGCTTTGTTATGTCTTTTTCTCTCGCCGTCATCCCGCAGTTTACTAAATGCGAAATTACTTCCGCTAAAAGCAAGCGCATTCACCACAGCGCCGCCTATCATCATACGAGTGAAGCCATTTTTTATAAATGTATTTTTCTTACATATTTATATTGTCCGGAATTATTCCTTGCTTAACTAGAAAATCTTTCGTACAAATGAAGCTGCAATGATAGCAATTAGCTTTGCTGAATCCTCAAAGTCTAGTTTGCCAAGATCTGCTGGTTTAATTCTTAACAAGCTTTTACCAAGCATTGAGTATCCTACACTTAGGCCTCCAATAACAGCAGAATGGTATACAAGGTTAGCAACAGTTTTTTCGGTGCTCATTTTTAGAAAATAAAATAATTATAATTATTAAAAAACATGAACAGTGATGATCTACTACAGCTACAAGGTGGCCTAAACCTTCCTGAACTATGAATGACCAGTTGATGACCAAGCTATTATGCCCAAAAAGGAGAGGCTGTATTCTTGGCAGCATGTGGAAAAACAAAACAGTTCCTCGAACTGAATTCAGCATTGAACAGATTCAACAGATGTCGCCGCAAGACATTATAAAGTATCATAACAGTATGAAGCGCAGCTGGGTCTAGAATGGTGAAAAGTGTGGGGCAAACGGTTCTTAGTTTGTACACTAAACTAGTCAGTAGATTTGCTCCCATTGATTCTGAACAAGATCTTACGTATGATTTAACGCAAGATCCGGTTTTAACAAAGTCATTAGAGTCTCTAGGTGTGATCTGTATTACAGATTTGGAACATTGTATCGCCATTAATCATGGGATTAATAACTTATTAATCATATAGATTTTGTTTCCCTTCAAAATGAACGAGCTGGAAAATCAGCAGAATCAGAAAACACTGAATCAGGTGGAGAAAGTAACCAAGCCAGAAAATCAGCAGAAAACGCTGAATCAGTGGAGACCATTAAAAATCCTGGCGTGTTGAAGCAGGAAAAAAATTAGCAGAGTGAACAGACAAAAAAATTAATGTTACAGAATATGACTCATCATGAAAACATAAACACCGCCAACGCCAGAACAGTTGATTCAATGCCCGCTATAAAAACTCCAGCGATTCAAGGCCCCGAAGTCTTCATGGTATATTGAACTTAAAAACTGTTGCCATTTTTGGCGCCCTTGCTGCTGCTGGGGCTGTTATTACGGTTATAAAATATTAACCAATGCAACAAAAACAAAAGAAGTTAAAACAACCTGAACCACTAAATACAGAAAAAGACAAAAGATC
>CM031595.1:181290740-181301619 GCA_018398815.1 Conus ventricosus
ATTTTGATCCATTTATAATGCAATAATATTTTAAAATTTTTTAATAGAAATAATCATGGCGTATTATAAAATGATAAAGTCAATAAATAAAGACATGGAGTCTATAAAAGACATTTCCATAGACCAGAATTGTAATCAATGCGGTTGCTTAGGATGTAGAGAACTTCATTAAGATCTATGCAGAGAACGCTGAGTCAAGACATCCTCAACGATGAACGCGTTTTTTGAGGCGTGTGTTACTATATAGACATCTACTATTAAGATAAAAACATAGATTGTAATTTTTTGATAATTATAAGATAACTTGAATAAGAACTTGGTTGTACTTAGAGATGACTAGTTATGATCTTGAGTGACTTAATCAAGAACTTAGAAGTTACTTAATCAAGAACTTAAAAGTGACTTGGGGTGACTTGGGGATGACTTAAGGATAACTTGAGGACAACTGAGAATAACTTGAGTAAGAACTTGAGGATGACTTAGAAGTGACTTGGGGTAACTTCAGTTAAGAACTTGTGGATGACTTGAGTGTGCGTGCGTGGGGTGGGGGTGGGGGTGGGGACGTGCGTGCGTGGGGTGGGGGTGGGGGGACGTGCGTGCGTGGGGTGGGGTGGGGGTGGGGGACGTGCGTGCGTGGGGTGGGGGTGGGTGGGGGGACGTGCGTGCGTGGGGTAGGACAAAACACACACACAAACAAACAACAAACACAAACAAACAACAAACAAACAACAAACAAACACACAATAGACAGGACAGTGCTTGTGGGAAGTGAAGGGGGCTTTTTGTTGTTACACTTGAACGTCGTAAATTCAAGGCAGCCGCCGAAAGCACTTAACAAAGTCCTGATCAATAATCACAGGATCTGTTTTCAGCCTTTAGAGGTGAAGGAGTGTTGCGCTGCTCCAGTAGGTGGGGTAGAGGTGGCTTTGTAGGTCAATCGCAGAGTTTGCCGATTGGCCTAGTTTTGCTGGCTCCTCACTGCTAATAACCTTTGACCCGCTCTAGGTGGCGCGCTGGATCTCTCAAACGGTTTGGTTTTATCAAATGGATCAGAAGTCAGCTCACAAAGCTGTGTTTTCAAATATTTGTCAAGATCTTCAACTGAGAGTTCCGTTTTTTGTTGAGAAACAAAAACAAAATGCTTCCTTTTGCTTTGAGGGAGAGAACAAGGCTCGCCACTCAATTTCTTTGTCAAAAACTTTGCCATGGCCTCATGATAAACAATGTATTTTTCCACAAGATCGGCCTGTTGATCAGAAGTTTTCCTTGCGAAAATAACAACATTTCATCCATTTCTTGAGTAAATATAGTGTCACTTCCAGCACTGACAGAAGGCATTGAAACATCACTTCCCTGACTCGCCATGTTTTTAACACACACAAGTTCTCTCTCCGCTCAGCCCGCCTGTCAAATGTAAAATGGCGGCGGCTGTGTATGGTGGCCCAACACAAAATGTCACGTGATTTAAGCTCGGCACTTGATTCGATAAGAGGCTTATGCGCAGTAAACATGACTAGAACTGGCAAGCCCGCCCGTGACTAATTACAAGCACCACAGGAGCCACACGAACCACTGTAACCTGATACCGCCCTGCCACAATCCACGAACCCTGTAGGCCTGCGTGCACAGTGCACAGTGTCTCGGTCAAGCCATACATAATTTCTAGATTTAAGCAGGATTTTTTACTTTATGTTTGTTTAGTAATGTTTGTTTGTAGATAATCGTTATTTTTTGGTTATTAAAGTCTTACTTGATCAAAATCTGAAAAGTTTTGTAAATTAGTATTGAAAACGATAACCCTACACAGTATGTCTGTTTGTAGATAATCGTTATTTTTTGATTATTGAAGTCTTACTTGTCAGAGAACATGAAAGGGGGCTTTAGGCCACTTTCGCCCAAAAACTGGTTGATCGCGAAAGTGAGCCAGGATTGGTAAAATACTGTTCTCTCATGCATCTCGCATATTTCCAGTCTGGAACATGTTTTCTACTTTTCTCTTGTAAGCTCTCCTTGATTCTTCAATCTCTGTTTGCAGTTTCTTTTGTACAACCTACGATCGCTTTTATTGCCTGATTGAAAAGCTATTTTTTTTCTCATTTAGAGTTACTTTCAGAGATTTTGTAACCCAAGGTTTGTTGTTGGGAAATATTTTGATAGTTTTGGAAGGTACAATCATGTGTTCACAGAAAGAAATGTAGTTGGAAATAACATCAGTGGCTTCGTTAATGTCAAAACTAGAATTTAAGAACAAATTCCAATCTGTACATTCAAAACAAGCCTGTAATTCATCAACACTTTCTTGTGTCCAACAGTGCACTTGCTTTTTAGTGACAGGTTGTGTTTTCACTTTTGGTCTGTAAGCTAGCAAGAGATGAATGGCATTGTGGTCAGACTGACCAACAGGGGGAGCTGAACAGACTTGTATGCAGATGGTATATTACAGTAACATAAATCAAGTATTTTATCCTTTCTTGTAAAACATGACACATATTGTTTAAAAGAAGGCAGGTTTGAGTTGAGGTCACAGTCATTAAAATCGCCGAGGATAAAGCACGGTGCGTCAGGTGAAATGGCCTGCAGAGCGTGAACAGAGTCCGTGATTTCTGCGGCTGCACGTGCAGTATTTGCGGAGGGTGGCACGTAAACAACAATCATGAAGAGCTGTCCAAACTCGCGTGGCAGGTATTTCGGTCGCAGTGACACTGCTAAAAGTTCAACATCACGCGTACACACTTGACGACGCACTTTAACGTTCTCACGGTTACACCACTTCTCGCTCACATACATACACACCCCTCCCCCCCTCCCCCCCCCCCCCCCTTGATTTCTCTGTCACGCACTTGTTTCTGTCGATTCTCAGTGGCACACCAAATCCATCCAAAGCTAAAATGTCATCTGTTATTTCTTCACTCAGCCAGGTTTCTGAAAAACACAGCACATTCGCATTTCTAAATTCGTTTAAATAACGTACGTTTGCTTGCAGTTCATCAAAATTATTGTTCTGTGAAACTGGTCTGATCGATCGGACATTGGCTAAAATGATTGACGGGAGGGGGGTGTAAATACCGTTCTTCTTCAGTCTGTTTCTCCCTCCCCCTCTCTGTCCTCTCTTCCTCTTGCTCGATTTGCTGTCTTTCCGGTTGTCTTTACTTGATCGTTTCTTGAAACTTGCTGATAAAATGTCTGGTGGAAATAAATGAAATGGGTGAGCGCTGCTGTCTGCAAAGTGTCTGAAATTTAAAAGAGTGTGTGTGTGTGTGTGTGTGTGTGTGTGTGTGTGTGTGTGTGTGTGTGTGTGTGTGTGTGTGCCATTATTTGTCTATCATCCTGTTTGTCTCTCGTTCTCTCCCTGTCTTCAGATTTTTGTCTGTTTGTCTGTGTGTCTGTCTGTCTGTCACCCCACACACACACACACACACACACACACACACACACACACACACACACACACACACTGAGAGAGAGAGAGAGAGAGAGAGAGAGAGAGAGAGAGAGAGAGAGAGAGGAGAGAGAGAGAGAGAGAGAGAGAGAGAGAGAGAGAGCTGCACCTTCACTTCGACATACACACACCATTCAACCTCTGAATGTACAAACAATCAAACAACCCCCAACCATCCCCCACCATCTCACAGCGTAGTCAGTAATGATCATTTGGACAACACTCACCATTCTTTTTTTCTAACATATTATGCATATTCATGTTTTACCAATCTTGTGTATCCCCAATCTATCCAATTCACAAGAATTTGTGATCAACCTCATACGGCCAACTGAATGAGAAGTGTCTTATGAAACTAGGGCCCACCATCACACCTGCGGGGAATGGATTGCAGACGTGAACCTCTGGCCCTCTGGCTGCTGTCTAGACGCTGATGATGGGGATGAACGATTGGCGGTGAGGACACACGCTCAGGATAGTGATTTCCGGTTGTAGGCTGATGGCTAGCCTGCGATGGCTGATTCGTCTGATGGTATGAGAGAGAGAGAGAGAGAGAGAGAGAGAGAGAGAGAGAGGGTGCATGGGGTGTGCGGTTCCATTTGATGGAGAGGATGCCATTCTCCTTTTCTGTGGTCAGATGGTTTAGTCTTATATGAGGGATAAGACAACAGTGTTGGCAATTATCCTGTTATGCTAGAAACTGAAACTTTAACTCCACTACTACTACTACTACTACTACTACTACTACTACTACTACTACTACTACTACTATAGTAGTAGTAGTAGTAGTAATCATAACAACAGCATTAACAAGAATAGTAATAATAATAGTAACAATGATGATGACTTTTCAAAATGGAGTGACTGACGGCGGCAAACGAAGCAAGATTAGGAATAGAGTTTGTTTAGAACTTACCGCCAATGACATTGACAAACAAAGCACAAGACAAGACACGATGCATTTCAACCACTTGGGTCTTCTTCAGGCGAAAAAATAAATCACATTTAACATGTGGGACAGTACAAACAACGAAAAACGAAAAAAGAATGAAAAATGACTTATCCGTTCTTGTCCATGTGTTTGGTGGGCGGAAATGACATGCGGCCAGGGGGATTATGGAGAGGAAACGGAGGGGGGGGGGGGGGGGGGGGGTTGCGTCAGGGGAGGTGTGTGTGTGTGATATGATAGGGTTGTGTGTCCAGTTTATTGGGATGGTGTGATATCTTTGTGATGGTTGTGGTAATGGTGGATTGATAATAATGGTAAGGGGAAAAAAAAAAAAAAAAAGGGGGTGGGGGGGGATTTAAGGGGAAGGATAATACAAAACTAAGATTAAATAGATGGAGGGTTGCTGTAACTACTGTATGAAGTGAGTGAAGGGGATGTGGTGGTGGTGTATGTAAGTGTGTGTGTATGTGTGTGTGTATGTGTGTGTGTTGGTAGGGGATTTTGCCAACTGGTGTGGAAGAGGTGAGTATGTGTGTTTGGTTATTGTTGGATATTGATGCCTTGGGGGTGTAGTGTGCCCAGTTTGGCAATGAGATGGGATTCTTGAGTTGTGCGTTCAAAGCTGTCACTCTGTGACTGCCAGAGTGCCATGACTTTGACATGGTCGATGTTGTGTTGGGTGTGGTTGAAGTGTAGGGCGACGGGTTCGGGTCGGTGGTGGCGGATATCGGCCAGGTGTTCAGAGATGCGTGTTTCGAGTGTGCGTGACGTTTCCCCTATGTAGATCTTGCCACACAGCTGGCAGTGGATGGCATATATAATGTTGCGGCTCTGACATGAGAATGTGCGTTTGACTGTGAAGGAGTCTTTGGGGCCCTGTAGGATGGTGTCTGGTTTGGTGAGGGGGCAGATTTTGCAGTTGGGTTTGGAGCAGGGGTGAGTACCTGGTGGTGTAGCTGTGGTTCTGTTCAAACTGGACCGCACGAGGAGGTCTTTGAGGTTTTTGTCACGTTTGAATGTGATCATGGGTTTGGTATGGAAGGCGGGTTTGTGGTTATGTACAATGTGCCAATTGGATTTGAGGATCCTACAGATGGGGAGGGTGTGCGGGTGGTAGAGGAGGTAGGCTGTGGGTCTGTCTGTCTTGGTTGGATGCTGGGTGTCCAGAGCAGATGTTCTGGATACAGCTATGGTGCGGCGGAGTGCTGCATTGATGATGGAACTGGGGTATCCGCGGTTGGTGAAAAATTGTGACATTTTGGCTGCTTGTATAATAATAATAATAATAATAATAATAATAATAATAATAATGATAATAGAACATACTATAGCGCTTTCCAAGATGCACAATAACTGTGACCTTGAGGGATAGCAACAGGGTAAACCTCCTACTGCCCTTCACATGCTGCCCTTAACATGCTGCCCTTCACATGCTGCCCTTCACATGCTGCCCTTAACATGCTGCCCTTCACATGCTGCCCTTAACATGCTGCCCTTCACATGCTGCCCTTCACATGCTGCCCTTAACATGCTGCCCTTAACATGCTGCCCTTAACACGTTGCCCTTAACATGCTGCCCTTCACATGCTGCCCTTAACATGCTTCCCTTCACATGCTGCCTTTAACATGCTGCCCTTAACATGCTGCCCTTAACACGTTGCCCTTAACATGCTGCCCTTAACATGCTGCCCTTAATACGTTGCCCTTAACATGCTGCCCTTCACATGCTGCCCTTAACACGTTGCCCTTAACATGCTGCCCTTCACATGCTGCCCTTAACATGCTGCCCTTCACATGCTGCCCTTAACATGCTGCCCTTAACATGCTGCCCTTAACATGCTGCTAAGTGGCGTGCTTCTCAAACACCCTCTGACAGCCAAAGCCCAACTCCTGGCCTTCTCGCCAGTGGCTTTGCTTCTCCGTCTGGCAGAGCCGTTTTCACTCCCAGGCAAAAGGCGAAGACGGGTCAGCTGCTTCAGGCACATGGAGCTCGCCAATTAGAGACACGTTCAAGGAGAAGGCCAACTCTGATTCACAAACCTCTGCTGCCTTTTAGCTACACCCATTTGTGGTGGGCAGACAAAGGCAGTGAGCCCCCACAGAAAACACGGTGTAGTGGTCAAACCTCTGCTGCCTTTTAGCTACACCCATTTGTGGTGGGCAGACAAAGGCAGTGAGCCCCCACAGAAAACACGGTTAGTGATCTGATGATGCCCAGTATGACGTTTGAGTTCTGCCCTAGGCCACGAGGACGTTTGAGTTCTGCCCTAGGCCACGAGGACTGCTGACGTTTGAGTTCTGCCCTAGGCCACGAGGACGTTTGAGTTCTGCCCTAGGCCACGAGGACCCTTTGAGTTCTGCCCCAGGAAACGAGGACTGCTGACGTTTGAGTTCTGCCCTAGGCCACGAGGACGTTTGAGTTCTGCCCTAGGCCACGAGGACGTTTGAGTTCTGCCCTAGGCCACGAGGACGTTTGAGTTCTGCCCTAGGCCACAAGGACGACGTTTGAGTTCTGCCCTAGGCCACAAGGGCGTTTGAGTTCTGCCCTAGGCCACGAGGACTGCTGACGTTTGAGTTCTGCCCTAGGCCACGAGGACTGCTGACGTTTGAGTTCTGCCCTAGGCCACGAGGACTGCTGACGTTTGAGTTCTGCCCTAGGCCACGAGGACGTTTGAGTTCTGCCCTAGGCCACGAGGACGTTTGAGTTCTGCCCTAGGCCACGAGGACGTTTGAGTTCTGCACTAGGCCACGAGGACGTTTGAGTTCTGCCCTAGGCCACGAGGACGTTTGAGGTCTGCCCTAGGCCACAAGGACGTTTGAGTTTTGCCCTAGGCCACAAGGACGTTTGAGTTCTGCCCTAGGCCACGAGGACTGCTGACGTTCAGTCAAGACGGATATTCTCTGCCAATGCAGGCATTGAACCCTCCCCCCCCCCCCCACCCTGCTCCCCTTTCCCCATTCCCTCACCTTAGCAGAGACGTATCTCTTGGACAAAATGCGTCTGACGTGTGATACCAGTAAAAACGTGTAGCTCATGATGGGGTACATGCGCTGATAAGTGTCAGTTGAGTGTTTCCTTTTAAGAACAGTCTCATCAACATCAGGCGGTCAACGATTCCTGTTTGGACACACTCTGTGTGCTTCACAGGTGATGTTCCCATGGCAAAGCCTGCTGTCCTTGGCTCATCCAGTGACTTTACTTTTTCTGGCTGGAGAAAAGAGTATCCTGCTCCGATTTTTGTAATACCTGGGTCTGCTTGGCGTGTTTTGTTGACAGCGGCGAAATCGATATTGTATCGCTGTAGTTCAAGCCCTGGCAGCGCTGTTCGACGTCTTGGTCTGTCTGAGGTCTCTCTGTCCATCACGGTTCTGATGTTCCAGGCTCCAACATGTAAGTGCGTTTCCTGTAGATGGATCTTGCATCTTTTGTGGAGCGTGCTAGGTTTTGACCGCCATTGTAGATGTCCTGTTCACTGCGGCGTGCTAAGTAGAGGTAAGCTTTCTTTGGGTCATGTTTTTGTTCTTTGTTTTTAATCCCTTTTTCCAACAGGGGAGAGCAGTGCTGTCCGTATAGAGGGCTGCTTTGTCGCCAGGCTAGCTGATATCCCTTACCCTTACCTCAAACAGGTCCATGACTAGCGGCTCCTACTGCCATCTTACGCCTGCCACCGTTGCCACTGACCCGTCAGCCAGGATATGAGGGGGCAGAAAGAGCAAAGACTGAAGTCCCCGAAACTGACCCGTCAGCCAGGATATGAGGGGGCAGAAAGAGCAAAGAATGAAGTCCCCGAATCTGGGAGAAAAGGCACATGGAAGCCATTGGACTCCCAAACTCCACGATCCCTCTCTTAACCCAGCCATTAAACGCCATGATCCCTCTCTCAACCCAGCCATTAAACGCCATGATCCCTCTCTCAACCAAGCCGTTAAACGACATGATCCCTCTCTCAACCCAGCCGTTGTAGCCATGATCCCTCTCTCAACCCAGCCGTTGTAGCCATGATCCCTCTCTCAACCCAGCCATTAAACGCCATGATCCCTCTCTCAACCCAGCCGTTAAACGCCATGATCCCTCTCTCAACCAAGCCGTTGTAGCCATGATCCCTCTCTCAACCCAGCCGTTAAACGCCATGATCCCTCTCTCAACTCAGCCGTTAAACGCCATGATCCCTCTCTCAACCCAGCCGTTAAACGTCATGATCCCTCTCTCAACCCAGCCGTTAAACGCCATGATCCCTCTCTCAACCCTGGCCTAGGGCAGAACTCAAACGTCCTCGTGGCCTAGGGCAGAACTCAAACGTCAGCAGTCCTCGTGGCCTAGGGCAGAACTCAAACGTCCTCGTGACCTAGGGCAGAACTCAAACGTCAGCAGTCCTCGTGGCCTAGGGCAGAACTCAAACGTCCTCGTGGCCTAGGGCAGAACTCAAACGTCCTCGTGGCCTAGGGCAGAACTCAAACGTCAGCAGTCCTCGTGGCCTAGGGCAGAACTCAAACGTCAGCAGTCCTCGTGGCCTAGGGCAGAACTCAAACGTCAGCAGTCCTCGTGGCCTAGGGCAAAACTCAAACGTCCTTGTGGCCTAGGGCAGAACTCAAAAGTCAGCAGTCCTCGTGGCCTGGCGCAGAACTCAAACGTCCTTGTGGCCTAGGGCAGAACTCAAACGTCCTTGTGGCCTAGGGCAGAACTCAAACGTCCTTGTGGCCTATGGCAGAACTCAAACGGACAGCTGCTCCTTGCATTCTACGTCAGACATGGGCCGACCATCACCGACACCCTGCAGCAGCTCCACAAGGCCAACAGAATTATTGACTATGTCATTCCTTGGCGCCAGGACATCCAAGGTGTATGTTTCTTCAGGACAATGGGGGGATCTGACCTCTGGACTGACCATCCGCTGAGATCTAAGCTGTCTTGTTCCATCGTCCGCAGACACGTCAAATATGGTGCCACGAAAAGGTATATATGGTGCCATGAAAAGGTAAATATGGTGCCATGAAAAGGTACATATGGTGCCATGAAAAGGTGAATATGGTGCCATGAAAAGTTAAATATGGTGCCATGAAAAGGTAAAATATGGTGCCATGAAAAGGTAAAATATGGTGCCATGAAAAAGGTAAATATGGTGCCATGAAAAGGTAAAATATGGTGCCATGAAAAAGGTAAATATGGTGCCATGAAAAGGTAAATATGGTACCACGAAAAGGTGAATATGGTGCCATGAAAAGGTAAATATGGTGCCATGAAAAGGTAAATATGGTGCCATGAAAAGGTAAAATATGGTGCCACGAAAAGGTAAATATGGTGCCACGAAAAGGTGAATATGGTGCCATGAAAAGGTAAAATATGGTGCCATGAAAAGGTAAACTATGGTGCCATGAAAAGGTAAAAATGGTGCCATGAAAAGGTAAAATATGGTGCCATGAAAAGGTGAATATGGTGCCATGAAAAGGTAAAATATGGTGCCATGAAAAGGTGAATATGGTGCCATGAAAAGGTAAAAATGGTGCCATGAAAAGGTAAAATATGGTGCCATGAAAAGGTAAAATATGGTGCCATGAAAAGGTGAATATTGTGCCATGAAAAGGTGAATATGGTGCCATGAAAAGGTAAAAATGGTGCCATGAAAAGGTAAAATATGGTGCCATGAAAAGGTGAATATGGTGCCATGAAAAGGTGAATATGGTGCCATGAAAAGGTAAAATATGGTGCCATGAAAAGGTAAAATATGGTGCCATGAAAAGGTAGATATGGTGCCATGAAAAGGTGAATATGGTGCCATGAAAAGGTGAATATGGTGCCATGAAAAGGTAAAATATGGTGCCATGAAAAGGTGAATATGGTGCCATGAAAAGGTAAATATGGTGCCATGACGTTATGGGGCCATGAAAAGGTAAAATATGGTGCCATGAAAAGGTGACTGTTTAGAACGGTATGGTGCCATGAAAAGGTTAATGTTCAGAGCGTTCCTGATCCTGAAATGGTGTTGGAAACAAAACTGGAAAACTAACCTCGGGGATAAGAACAAGTACTAACCAACTGAACTCATCCAATGACAGCTTGGACACCTTTCACACTGCAGTTTGAATGTTTCATCCAAACTTACCTGGGACAGCCAGAGCTTATCCAGTGAAAGCCTGGGACACCTTTCACACTGCAGTTTGAATGTTTCATCCAAACTTACCTGGGACAGCCAGAGCTTATCCAGTGAAAGCCTGGGACACCTTTCACACTGCAGTTTGAATGTTTCATCGAAACTTGCCTGGGACAGCCAGAGCGGACACATCAGGACTGGTTTGACAGCAACACTAAGGACATCACCTGTCTACTCACAGACAAGGCAGTGTTCGAAGTGAGGTGACTGAAGGTGGACATCTAAACAAATTCAACAGAAAATAAAACTACTGTTCCGCCATGCGAAAGAAACAAACGCGTTTGGACCGCTAGTATTTTTCAGGCAAGACAAACATCGTTCAGGACAATGAAAGCGAAGATC
>CM031595.1:181308677-181333677 GCA_018398815.1 Conus ventricosus
GTTACATCTGATTCATATCAGTTTGTCATCTGGTAGGATGGTCTGAGGTTCAGTTCAATCAGGTTTATCATCTGTAGGGCGTTCACTTTAATCAGGTTTATCATCTGTAGGACGGTCAGTTCAATCAGGTTTATCATCTGTAGGACGGTCAGTTTAATCAGGTTTATCATCTGTATGACGGTCAGTACAATCAGGTTTATCATCTGTAGGACGGTCAGTTCAATCAAGCCAGTCGACGGTGTCGGACGTGGAGTAACTTACGAAGGCACAGGCCTCATAGGGTGTGTGTTGTGTGTGTGTGTGTGTGTGTGTGTGTGCGTGCGTGCGTGCGTGCGTGCGTGCGTGCGTGCGTGCGTGCGTGCGTGCGTGCGTGCGTGCGTGCGTGAGTGTGTGTGTGTGGTGTGTGTGTGTGTGTGTGTGTGTGTGGTGTGTGTGTGTGTGTGTGTGTGTGTGTGTGTTTCTTCAAAACTAAGTCGAGGTCTGTAAATGGGAAAATATAAAGCAAGTCCACAATTGGCATAAGAATATTTCCTGGATTTTAAAATGATTAATTCGTCATTCATTTTGGTTCAGGAACTTTCCCCCAGATACACTTGGGACGTATTGTGTTCTTTGGTTATTGAGGAAGGGTGTGCGCGCATAGGCACTGTTCGTATTTTGTTAGTCGTTGTGAGGTTGGCACTGTTCGTATTTGTTAGTCGTTGTGAGGTTGGCACTGTTCGTATTTTGTTAGTCGTTGTGAGGTTGGCACTGTCGTATTTTGTTGGTCGTTTTTCAGGTTGCGGGATAGAGAAAGATTTTGTGGCCTACTAAGGCCAAAATCAGAAAGAAGACCGTTGTATAGGTCTGTAAGATGTATAGGTCTGTGAGATGTATAGGTCTGTGAGATGTCTAGTCTGTGAGATGTCTAGGTCTGTGAGATGTCTAGGTCTGTGAGATGTCTAGTCTGTGGAAGCAGGAAACTTTGTTAGAAACATGTTTGTGTTGTACTCATTGAGTCAAACGTTGAGGACCTGGTTGGTGATTTGAACTGAAACAGGCATGTACGATTATGTGAATCGATAGCAATGGCATGATTATGTGAATCGATAGTAATGGCATATTATGTGAATCGATAGTAGATGCATGATTATGTGAATCGATAGTAGATGGCATGATTATGTGAATCGATGGTAGATGGCATGATTATGTGAATCGATGGTAGATGGCATGATTATGTGAACGATAGTAGATGCATGATTATGTGAATCGATAGTAGATGGCATGATTATGTGAATCGATGGTAGATGGCATGATTATGTGAATCGTAGTAGATGGCATGATTATGTGAATCGATAGTAGATGCATGATTATGTGAATCGATAGTAGATGGCATGATTAGTGAATCGATAGTAGATGGCATGATTATGTGAATCGATAGTAGATGGCATGATTATGTGAATCGATAGTAGATGGCAATGATTATGTGAATCGAAAGGGTCATACACACAAAACTCCACTGCCTGCTATACAGGGAGTGTCCGCAGGAGTATCAGCCTGCGTACGCAGAAGAAAGAAAGAAAGAAAGATAGTAGATGGCATGATTATGTGAATCGATAGTAGATGGCATGATTATGTAATCGATAGTAGATGGCATGATATGTGAATCGATAGTAGATGGCATGATTATGTGAATCGATAGTAGATGGCATGATTATGTGAATTGATAGTAGATGGCATGATTATGTGAATCGATAGTAGATGGCATGATTATGTGAATATGATATAGTATGGCATGATTATGTGAATCGATAGTAGATGGCATGATTATGTGAATCGATTGTAGATGGCATGATTATGTGAATCGATATAGATGGCATGATTATGTGAATCGATAGTAGATGGCATGTTATGTAAATATTGTAAAACAACAACAACAACTGTTATTGATTAAAAGTGGGTGTTCTCTTGCACTTGTCGGACTGGTTGTGCATTTTCGTTAGCGAGAGTTTAACAGACAACAACACAGAACAGTTGATGCCTCTTTTACCTGATATCAAACCTCCTAGTCCCCTGCCAGTCTGTTATGACACAGAAAAAAAGATAAAACCAGAAAACAACAACAACAACAACAACTGGACGGTATTCAATACTTGATTATACAAGATGAAAAAACCGACAAGGCAGCAGCAGCCGTGTCCACTAGGTGTTGATCAGAGGAAGCCTTGGAAGGTGCAGTGGCTTTCAGCTGAAAGGTTGAGGAAGCCTTCAAGTCACAACAGTTTAATGTATCCTGGGTTTGTTGTTGGTTTCTTAATGTGTTGTATAAAAGTGTCCTTTTGTATCTACGATCCACATGCGAAATGCTAAGTTGCGGTTAGAAATCTGTCATCTCCAAAATTCTTATGTTACTGTTTCCTCAGTGGATACGATCTATTCGTTTGTTTTTTCGTTTGAATTACTACAGGACCGACAACTCACTTTCCTCAACTCCTACTTCTTTCAACACCACAGTAGCTCAGTGCTCAATTTTCATTTGCATCCATTTCAATTTGACATATTTAAATTGATGATATAGTATGATAAACAATCAATGGAAAGTAATCAGTAACCAAATTTTGTTATTTCTTTGAACAACATTTTTGTTTCTTTTATTCCTTTTCAGCTTTTAAATTTCATGCAGTTGTATATATCTTAGATTTTATATTTCTATATCTCCTAACCTCATTGTCATTTCTTTATCATATTAACAAGAATATTCACCATCATCACATCATCATCATCATCATCATCATCATCATCATCATAGTAGTAGTAGTAGTAGTAGTAGTGTAGTATAGTAGTATGCGTAGTAGTACAGTAGTAGTAGTAGTAGTTGTTGTTTTTGTTGTAGTGGTAGTAATAGTAGTCGTCGTAGTAATCGTAGTAGCCATAGAATTATTATAATTACATGAAAAGTTCTTTAAATGTTTGTTTGTTTGTTATTGCAGTGAACACATAACACAGTGAGTGGTTCACAGTGTAGCATACTGCAGTGAACACATAACACAGAGACTGGTTCAGCATTGCAGCATACGGGCATGACACATAACACAAGGACTGGTTCAATCATTGCATGCCATAGCTGCATGAACACAATTACACAAGGTGACTGGTTCACATCATTGCATGCTTATAGCGGGCAGTGAACACATAACACAAGGTGACTGGTTCATCATTACATGGCTACGTGCAGTGAACACATAACACAGTGACGGGTTCATCAATACATGCATAGCGCAGTGAACACATAACACAAGGTGGGACTGTTTATCAGTTAACATAGCCGTGCATACACATAACACAGTGACTGGTTCATCTTTGCATCATAGAGTGCAGTGAACACATAACTCGGTGTCTGGTTTATCATTGTAATGCCATACGTGCAGTGAACACATAACACAGTGGACTGGTTTAATCTTGCAGCGCGTGGCATAACACATAACACAGGTGACTGGTCATCTTGGCTGCATAGGTGCAGTGATCACATAACACATGTGACTGGTTCATCATTGCATCATTCGTGCATGAACACATACCACAGGTGACTGTTTATCATTGCATAAGTGCAGTGTACACAGAACACTGGGTCTATGTTATCAATTGCGTTGCGTGCAGTGAACACATAACACAGGTGACTGGTTTATCATTGCTTGCATTAGCGTGCGTGAACACATAACACAGGACTGTTCAATCAGGGCAGGTATAGCGTGCAGAGAACACATAACACAGACGGGTGCATCATTGCATGCTACGTGCAGGAACACATAACACAGTGACTGTTTCATCATTAACAATTATAATATTAATATTCATGTCTATAGCGCAATTCTAATTTCAACAAATTACGCATTGCCTTATCTCACGCTACAGTCCTTCATACATGTGAGTCATTTCGAAACAATCATTAATGATAGAAAATCTAACAGCACAAAAATAATAAGATAAAAAAATAAAAGCAGCACGTCTAACTACAGAATAAAAACAAAAAAGCATTACCCTAAAATGTGCTTTTGAAAAGATAGGTTTTCAGAGCTCTTGAAAGTGCTAAAAAGGAGTGGGCGCGAGGCTGACCGCCACTGATTTCCAAATCCCGGAGCACATACCAAAGGCACGCCCCCCACTGTCTGAGTTCGACCTGGGGAGCACAACTCTTCTCTAAGAAGAGCGAAGATCTAGCATAGTTCCTGGTGGTCAAGGTCACTGAAGACAGGGCGCTAGTCGATATACCCTCAGAGTGCGATAAGCCAGAACACCACTTTGAGTGTACACGAGCTCGACAGGCAGCCAGGATGCTCGCGAAGCATAGCTGACTGGTCTCGTTTACGGTGTTCTCAAAACTAACCGAGCCAGCAGCATTTTGAATTCGTTTGTAGACGGAGAGCTGCTCATCTTGATTCCAATAAAGTGCATTACTGTAATCTATACGTGACAGAATGAGCCGATACTAGTTGCTCACAGGCTTCTCTTGGAGAGAGGCTAATGCTAGCAAGGCGCCTGTTGCCAGGAAACAGCTCCGACTCACACTGCTGATGTGATCGTCATACAGAGTGCTTCTAGTTTTGCACAAACGAATATTTCACACTTTCTTGAAAAATCAATACAGCTCCTGCCATTTCAATCGACTGTCTTTAATCTGCCGCAGCATATGGTACACCCCACCGTATCACCTCTTTGGCTGGGTTTTAGTGTAAGCTTTGCTAATCACCCATGATATACGTCATGGACGCAGGTTTGAACTTTAGAATAACATAAGAAAATCCTGCGAACACTACTTGACGATACTTCAGTACATCAACTTACTGGGGAATACTGACAATCATGCCGAACATACATCCGACAAAGGCTTAAATAAAGGTATAAAGCACAGGCCCAACACGGAGTCCTTGCACGCCAAACAAAAGAGAGATGGTGATGATTTACAACGGTCAATGATAACCACGTTGTTCCGATCACATACATATGAGAAACCATCAAGCACCGTTCTCTGTGACCGTAAGTTCTCTCTATCCGGACAGACAGAATATCAAGCGTCGACCCGCTCTGAGTCGAGCAGCGCCAGCAAAAGAAACCTTGTGGCAGCGCTCTCCAGAGCAAGCGTTCTGACGCCAGCACGGCGGTCCTCCGTCTGTGATCCCTCTGTATGCATAGCGGCAGGGAACACATAACACAGTGACTGATTCTTTATTGCATGCAAGCGGTCAGTGAACACATAACACAGGACTGGTTCATCCATTGCATGCAGAGCGTGCAGGAACACATAAAACAGTGACTGTTCATCAGTGCATAGCGGCAGTAACACATAACACCAGTGACTGGTATCATTTGCATCATTAGCGTGCAGTGAACACAAAAACAGGTGACGGGTTCATCATGCATTCATAGCGTGCAGTGAACACAACACAGACGGGTCATCATTGCATCATAGCGTGCATGAACACATAACACATGTACATCTGTTCAGCATTGCATCATACACAGTAACACATAACACAGTGACTGGTCATCATGCATAGCGGCAGTGAACACATTACACATTGACGGGTGATCATTGCATAGTGCAGTATCACATAACACAGTGACTGGTCATCAGGAATAGCGGCATGAACACTTAACACAGACTGTTCACATTGTATAGCGGGAAGTGAACACATAACACAATGACTGGTTCATCATTGCTTGCATAGCGTCATTGACACCTAACACAAGGTGGACTGTTCAAGCAGTGAATACGTGCTGTGAACACATAACACAGGACGGGTCATCATGGCATGCAAACAGCTGCTTTGACACATAACACAGTGACTGGTCAGCATCTGTTGACTCAGTTGCAATCAGCCTTATCATATGTAGGCTTCAGCCATTCAGGTTTATCTGCGTAGGACGGTCAGTTCAATCAGGTATCACTGTAGCGTGTCAGTCCAAGCATTTTGGCATCTGTTGGACGGTTCAGTTCAATCTAATTGCCATCTGTAGGATGGCCAGTTCAATCAGGTTTATCATCTGTAAGCGTTCACTTGAATCAGTTATCACTGTAAGGACGGTCAGTTCAATCAGGTTATCATCTGTAGGACGGTCAGTTTAATCAGGTTATCATCTGGATGACGTCAGTACAATCATGTATCAGCTTAGACGGTCAGTTCAATCAAGCATCGTCGGTGTCGGACGTGGAGTAACGTACAAGGCACAGGCCTCATAGGGGTGTGGTGTTGTGTGTGTGTGTGGTTGTGGTGTGTGCGTGCGTGCGTGCGGAGTGCAGTGCTGCGTGCGTGCGTGCGTGCTGCGTGCGTGCGTGCGTGCGGATTGTGTGTGGTGTGTGTGGGTGTGTGGTGTGTGTGTGTTGGGTGTGTGTGTGTGTGGTGTGGGGGTGTTTTCTTCAAAACTAAGTGCGAGGCGGGATAATGGGAAATAGAAGCAAAGGTGCACAATTGGCATAGAGATAGTACCTGGATTTTAAAATGATATTCGTCATTCATTTGGTTCAGGACTTTCCCCCAAACACTTGGACGATTGTGTTCGTTTGGTATTGAGAAGGTGTGCTCGCTTAGGCACTGTCGTATTTTGTTAGTCGTTGTGAGTTGAACTGTTCGTATTTTGTTATCATGTGAGTGCACTGTGCGATTTTGTTAGTCGTGTGTGAGGTTGGCACGGTCGGAGGTTGTGGGTCGTTTCAGGTGCGGGGATAAGAAAGATTTTGTGCCTCCTAAGGCCAAAATCAGAAAGAAGACCGTTGATAGGCTGTACGATGTATAGTCTGAGATGTATAGGCTGTGAATTCTAGTCCCTGTGAGATGTCCTAGTCTGTGAGATGTCTAGTTCTGGAGAGTCTAGTCTGTGAGAAAGCGGAAACTTTGTTAAAACAGGGTGTGTTTACTCAATGAGTCAATCGTTAGGACCTGTTGGTGATTTGAAACTGAAACAGGCATTTTTACCTTAATGTGAATCATAGCAGATGCAATGATTTATGTGAATCGATAGTAGAATGGCATGAATTATGTGAATCGATAGTAAGAGGCAGATTAGGTGAAGCTGATAGATGGCATGATTATGTGAATCGCTGGAATGGCATGATTATGTGAATCGATGGTAGATGGCATATGATGAACGATAGTAATGCATGATTATGTGAATCGATAGTAGATGGCAATTATGTTAATCGATGGTAGATGGCATGATTAGTGAATCGATAGTAATGGCATGAATTTTGTGAATCGATAGTAGATGGCATGATTAGGTGTACGATAGTAGATGGCATGATTATGTGAATCGAGAGTAGATGGCATGATTAGTGAATCGATAGTAGATGGCATGATTATTGAATCGATAGTAGATGCATGATTATGTGAATCGAAAGGGTCAGACACACAAAACTCCACTGCCTGGCAGACAGGAGTGGCCCGCAGGAAGACACCTGCGTACGCAGAAAAAAAAGAAAGAAAAGAAAGATAGTAGATGGCATGATTATGTGAATCATAGTAGATGGCATGATTATGTGATTCGATAGTAATGGCATGATATGAAGCGAATTAGCTGGCATGATTATGTGAATCGATAGGAATGGCATATTATGTGAATTGATAGTAGATGGCATGATTATTTGAAAAATCGATAGTAATGGCATGATTAGGTAAAAGAAAAAAAAATAAGAGACAAAAAAAAAAAAAAACAAATAAAAAAATAAAAAAAAAAAAAAAAAATAGGTGGGGGTGGGGGGGGGAGAAAAAAAAAGAATATGAATAGATGCATGATTATGGTAAAGCGATAGTAGATGCATGATTATGTAATCGATTGTAATGGCATGTTTAGGGGAATCGATAGTAGATGGCATGGATTATTAATCGTTAGTAGAGGGCATGTTATGAAAATATTGGTATAACAACAACACCAACTGTTATTGATTAATAGTTGGGTGTCTCTTGCACTGTCGGACGTGTCATATTCGTTAGCGATGTGTTTAACAGACAACAACACAGAACTGTATGATGCCTCTTTGACTGATACAAACCCCTAGTCCCCTGCCCAGTCCTGTTATACACAGAAAAAAAGATAAAACCCGAAAACAACAACAACAACAACAACTGGACGGTAGTGCAAACGGAGGATACAAATGAAAAAACCGACAAGGCAGCAGCAGCCAGGTCCAATAGGTGGTGAGCAAACCCGGAAGCAGTGGCTTGCCAGGCGGAAAGGTGGAGGAAGCCTCAAGGCACAACAGTTCATGTATCCTGGTGGGTTTTGTTTCGTAATGTGTTTATAAAAGGGTCCCTTGTGTATCTAACGATCCACATGCAAATCTAATGGCGGTTAGAAATCTTCATCGGGGGTGGGGCTCAAAATTCTTTCTGTTACTGTGTCTCATGATACATCTATTCGTTTGTTTTGTCGTTTTGAAGTACTACAGCCGGACTACTCACTTTCCGCAACTCCTACTCTTTCAACACCACAGTAGCTCATGCTCAATGGTCATTTGCTGTCCATTTCCATTGGACATATTGAAATTAGGATATAGTATGATAAACATCAATGAAAGAAGTCAGTAACCAAATTTTGTATTTCTTTTGAACAACATTTTTGTGTCTTTTATTCCTTTTCACTGGGAAAGGGCTGCTTGTGTTATATATCTTAGAGGTTTTTTTTCTATATCTCCTAACCTCACAACCATCATTGTCATTCTTTATCATATAACAAGAATATGCACCATCATCATCATCATCATCATCAGCCATCATCATCATCATCATCATTCAGGAGTAGTAGTATAGTGATAGTATAGTAGTAGTAGTAGTATGCAGTAGTAGTAGCATAGTAGTAGGAGTAGTTTGGTTGTGTGTATGTATAAAGTAGTCGTCGTATAATCGTAGTAGCCCATAGCATTATATAATTACATGAAAATTCTTAAATGTTTTGTTGTTGTTATTGTTATTGTTGCTATAACCATAGTCTTATCATCATCATCATCATCATCACATCATCATCACATCATCAGCATCATCAGCATCGTGAGTAGTATAGTAGTAGTATAGTAGTAGTAAGTAGTTAATAGTAGTATATAGTAGTAGACAGCAGCAGGACAGTAGTAGTAACAGCAGTATAGCATAGTAGAAGATGAGCAGTAGTAGTAGTAACAAGTAGTAGTAGTAGTAGTAGTAGTAGTAGTAGTAGTAGCAGTAGTAATAACAGCAGTAGTAAGATATTAGAAGTACATAGGAGTAGAATCACAGTTAGTGTAGTGGCACATAGTACTAGTAGCAATAGTAGTTTGTTTGTTGTTGCTGATGTTGAAACTTTTCTCCTCCTGTTTCTTCCTGCTCTCTCCCCCCCCCCCCCCTCTCTGCTCTCTCCTCTCTCTCTCCTCGCTCTCGTCCCTCTCTCTTCTCTCTCTCCTCCTCTCTCTCTCTCTTCTCTCTCCACCTCTTGCCCTCTCTCTCCCTCTATCTCTCTCTCTCCTTCTGTAAAACACACACAACTGACCGGTTTCTCCGCCCTGAGCCATTAACAATGACCCATTTTTCTGCAGCAAGACATGTCTTCACCTCCAGCACAGGTTCGTTCACCCTGACGCATTTCCGGAGCCCAGTTCAGCAATCACACCTACATCACGCCCAGGCACAGCCACACCATACATCTCGCCCCAGTGGCTCAGCCTACACCATACAACTCGCCCCCAGTGCAACAGCCTCAGCCAATCCATGCATCACGCCCCAGGCCACAGCCCACCAACATCTGGCCGCAGTTTCAGCAGCCACAGCCCAGACATCTCGCCCAGTTCAGCAGCCACACAGACCAGCGCGCCTATGGCCAAACCACAACCACAGCATACTTCTCGCCCAGTTCAGTAACCACAGCCCATACTCTCGCCCATTCAGGCAGCCACACCATACATCTCGCCAGTGCCACAGCACAGCCACTACCATGCGCACGCGCCCATTCAGCACACAGCCCATACATCCTGGCCCAGTTCAGCAGCCACAGCCAACAGCTGCCTCATTCAGCAGCCACACCTACATCTGCCCAGTGCCGCAGCCACAGCCATACATCTCGCCCAGTGCCGCAGCGGACAGGGCAGGTCAGCCATGCGGTGGCCACAAGGTCCCGCCCTCTCCTTTCTCAGTCGCAAATTGCCGCTCCTGCTATTCCGACTTCCTGTTTCGTCCTGATGGCTCAATGCTGTCCGTCTCTCTGGCCAGGCGGAGAAGCCGTATGGGGGGGGAGAGCAGTTTGGCATACCCGCGGTCTCTGCATCTTAATGTTGGCGCCAGTTCTTGTGTTCCAACCCCGCTCTCTCGCTCTTCTCATCCCGTTTCGCCGCTCCGCTACCGCGCGCCTATTGCTCTTTCTGTCTGGCTGTGAACAAAATAAACAATAAAACAAGAACAGAGAGAAAGACTAGACAAGAGATTTTGCTTCCCCTTCCCACACATCCTGTTTCCAAAATCCTTCTCCTCCACACCCATCCCCCGAAAAAGGCTTGCAGTTCCACCCTGCTCATCAAACCTCCCCCCCTACACCCTACCCTCTCTCTCTCTCTCTGTCTCCATAACACAGGCGACACACCTCACACACACACACCCACACACACACACACACAACACACACACTCACACACACAACACCACACACACACATACCAACACACACACACACACACACAACACTCACACACACACACACTCACACCTCACAACACTCAAACACACATACACACACACACACTCACACAACACAACACACACACAAGCTTTATTCGCTGGTCAGATATCTAAACAAAACCGAAATCAGGCTGAAATTTCCACTTCCTTTACGGAAGACAACCGTAACAGAGTGTGAGAGAGAGAGAGAGAAGAGAGAGAGAAAGAGAGAGAGGAGAGAGAGGAGAGAGAGAGAGGGAGAGAGAGAGAGAGAGAGAGAAATATTTTTGAGTGTGTGTTGGGGGTGTGTGGTTGTGTGTGTGTGGTGTGGGTGGTGTGTGTGTGTGTTGGGTGGGTTGTGCGCGCGCGAGCGCTTTGGGCTCGTGCGAGTTAAAGCGCTCTATAAATATACTTTTACATTACAGTATCATTACACACTCACACACACACACACACACACCACACACACACGACACACACACACACACACACACACACAACACACACACACAACACACACACCACACACACACACACACACCACACACACACACACACACACACACACACACACTCACACACACACAGCACACACACACAACATCACACACACAGCACGTACAAACGCAACGTACACACAACACCATACCAGAGAGAGAAGAGGAGAGAGGAGAGAGAGAGAGAGAGAGAGAGAAGAGAGAGAGAGAGAGAGAGAGAAGAGAGAAGAGAAAATGAATTTTTGAAAGAGAGAAGAAGAGAAAGATTTTACTCCCACACATTCTCTTTCAAATCATGTGTGTGTTGTGTGTGTGTGTGTGGGGGGTGTGTGCGCGTGCGTCGTGCTGCGTGCGTGCGTGCGTGCGGGTGTGGTGTGTGTGTGTGTTGTGTGTGTGTTGTTGTGTGTGTGTGTGTGGGTGTGTGGTTCGCCGCCGCGCGTGCGCTTGTGTCTTGGTGTGTGTGCGTGCATCTGTTGTTGCATTCGCTTTATGAGTCTCTTGTGTGGGTGGGTTGGTGTGGGCGTGCGGACGTCCGTGCGGGCGTGCGGGCTGCGTGGTGGCGGGCGTTCCGTGATGCATGCAGGTGTGTGTTGTGTGTGTTGTGTTGTGGGGGTGTGTCTTTACGTAGCCTGCACATCAAGGCATGGACGCTCCATTCACATGTAATTTTGTTGAATGATAGCATGTCCCCGTGCCACTACTAAAGAAGAAGATTCATAGGGCTTTCAGTGTAGCGGCGTCCCCAAAGAAATTGTGAGTATGACTCATTCAAAAACGTACGAATGTTGTCATTGGGTGAAAGTGACCACTGAGTGAGAGTTTAACAAGGCGAAGGTAAGGTGCGGGCATGTGTTGTGATCACGTGTTTGCACTCACTAGGAGAAGGGGGGGAAAGACATTTAACCCACAATGGCCTATAGACTCGATCCTTCAGGACGGTGGTCCGCTTTGCTGACCAGTCATTACCAGGTGAGTGGATAGATAGTGGGGAAAGCTACAGGCGGATAACTTAAAGAAAAAGAAGGAAAGAATTTCATAGTTGAATTGAAAGCAGTTTTACTTACACGAACCTTATTCGTGTTTTCAGCCTTCACCCTTCACCCTTTACCCTTCGCCCTTAAACCCTTCACTCCTTTCACCCCGTGAGGTGGTTGAAAGATGTCATGGTGTGAGGAACAGAACCGTAGTTCTGCCCCACCAGTAACAAACTCCAGGAGAGGAGTTAAGCTCGTCATTTCGCAAGAACAGAGGAAACGCGGGATAAGAGAAGACGAGACTCGTATCTCCAGAGCAAAAGTGCAGGGGCAGTATAGTGTCGCAGAGAGAGAGACAGGATTGAGAAAGCAGACTGTGGTCGTCAGCAGTTCCCAGTGATTACGGGTTATGTATTCTCCTGGCGAGGGGGGGTGAACGAATGGAGCCAGACGGGTAGATACGGAACTAGACTATTTGACTCTCGATGTGAGAGAGATACAGGGGTGCAAGTGATTGGTCTCTCGGTGTGAGAAGATCATGGGAAGAAGGGATGTGGCTCGCAGGGAGAGAGATAATTTGCAATTTATTTGTCTCTCAGTGTGGTGAGAGATACAGTTGTAAACTCTGTTATTACAAGTGTTGATGATTTATTAAAGTGTTGTGCCTGAAGAGAGGGGAAGAAGGAATAACATTCGGTAGCGCCTTTTGGTTGTTTGGGAAAGAGCGTTGCGTATGGGAGGAATTGCTGTCATGATTGCGGTATGCAAGAGGACAGTGTGACAGTGGTGACCCCGACTCAGTTTCACCGGCCGTACGGCCGTTGTTTTTCCCCAAAAAAAAAAAAAAGAAAGATTCTATTTGTGCCCTGGGGGTAAAAATAAAAAGTGAGATTTTATTGTACCCTCAAGGTTGAGAAGAAACAAAAAAGGATTTCTTTTGTACCCCTCAGGGTGAGGAAGGAAAAAAAAAAAAAGAAATTAAGTGGTTATTGATTGTGTAGAATATTTGCATTTGTTTGTTTTTTGTTTGCTATTTCTAATATGTGTGTTGGGTGGTTGACATTCTGTTTGGTGCTCTACTCCGTTAAGGTGTTGGGGGTATGTTCCTTTTGACCCGTCCCACCTCAGGACCGATACCTCAACTTCTCTTGGCTCGAACCTGGCAGCAAGGGGCAGGGCGTTGAGGAATCGCGGTCCCTTCCCATCTATGGATTAGAATTGTTGTCCCGTTCCCAGGACTGATACCCCAACTCTTCCTGCGTTAGCAGGGGGACAGGCGTGGGGAGTCCTCTGTCTTCCCTTCTCATAAATATTCCTTGAAAAATTTTCCCTTTCGCTTTCCTAGTGTTTCAGTTTTGATTTTTCCCCATGGCCCCCTCGAGTGTGGGATCATCTTCTCCTCCGTCACGCTAATTGTTAGGTGGTGAGTTTGTTTACCGCTCTGCCCAATAAACATCTTTATCTTTTGCCTCATGGGGGGGGGGGGGTGTGGTGCATATTCTTTGAGGTTGGGTGAAGGTGCGTTCGTGATTTGAGTTTAGTATTTTGTATTATTTCTGTAGTGTGGTGATATTGTGCAGGGATTTTGTTTTCCCCGTCTCCATTTTCACGGAGACAGTGACCACTAGTTGCTGTCTGTGGGCTCTTTGGCTGTGCCTTGATTTCTGCTCCCTATTCCTCCTGTGAGCCGTTCAGTTCCTTTTTCACCCGCCACCGTTCAAAACCTCTTAAACCTTCTCCGCAATAAGCGCCTATCTATGGTTCTGTTCTACATTTCTTCTTGAGGGAGGATTTCCGCTAGATTGGTGTTTCTTTCCCTCTTTTAATTGTTTGTGATAATTTGGTTGTAAATTTATATGCATTTGTTGTATTAGGCGGAATACTAGGTGGTTGTAAAGTCCGTTTGAAATGTAGTAAGAAAGTAAGACGGACAACAAAGAACAGTTAAGAACTAAAACGTTTAATGAATTTAATTTGCAGAAAACTGTATTGTTATTTGGGGTGCGGAGGATTACAGTTGGGTTATTAATACGGCATGTGTGGTTTGCGAATTGCCTAGGAAGCGGTGGCAAATTTAGTTTTGGAAAATACATTCCGTGGATTTGCAGATCTCCCTGGGGAAGTAGCTGTTTTTGTGTACTCCGGAAATGTGATGCTGTATTGGATATACTTTAAGGACGGTTTTGTGAACATATATCAACATAGGCGCCTTTAGTGGTATTCAGACTCGGTAGATGTTGGTGTTATATCTGACGGTGCTCATTATGGATGAGTTGGAGAGATTGGTTAAACTTGCGAACGCTTGGGTTTGAGATGGAGATAAACGGACTAACAGGCATCAAGGCACAGATAGGCAACAGCTAAGACAGAGGAGCGGAAGAAAATATAGGACAGAGGGAACCAAAAGGAAAATATTATAGTATCAGAATCTGAAGCAAAAGACTACAGAGGAGAGCGAAGAAAATAAAGGCAGAGGAAGCTGAAGCAATTAGACTTCTGAGGGAAGCAAGCGGAAGATCGCAATTTAAGTTGAGCAGTTAGAACTAGAGACCTGATGCTGAAAGAATAGAAGCCAGGCAGCGAGAGAACCTCCACCAGTCGTTCCGCTGCCATGCTCAACAAAAGCGGCATATTATTCATTGGTGGCCGCCTTGGGAGGATAAAACGTGACATTGATAGTTGGCTGGCCGTTTTGAAAGCACGCATACGTCCTTGTGGTTGGCCTAAGATATAGGGACAGGTAGAGGGGCGTCGTTGTTTAAGGGTAGCGCTTGGACAGGTACCACTCACTTCAGCGAAACTTAAATTTAACTTGATCAGTGAAAGAAGATCTCCTCATGAATGTGCATGTGGCGGCGAGCGGGGCTCGTTCGGTCCGGGCGGGGCGCCGAAAAAGGAGATAACGTTTCCCCCGCTTTTCTGATCCGTAGGAGGCATGGGGGAGCGTGGGAGCGATGGATAGAGAAATCGAACTAGGACTGTCCAGTCTCTGCGTGAGCTCCTTCTTAGAGAACAACGTGGCCCGACGTGACTAAGTTCTGCCTCGGGCCTGAAAGAAAAAGGCATGTTGAAAACGTTGAGGAAATGTTCAGATGGCTGAGCAGTATTGGAGCGCGCACCCAGAAAGGGCGTGGCTAGGAAAGGAGATTGTCCTTCCTGTGAGTCTCATGCGTCATGTTACATCCCATCAGGACAGGAATACAGGAAGGAAATCGGGGGCATGTTGGAGTCCACAAGGTGTGTCCGATCCTAGATCGGACGGGTCTTTCCGCGGTTCGAGTGACTTTTCGCAATACCATACTCCACCGCCGGACAGACCCGGTACTTCTCAGCATACGCCGAGTCGTGGACATCGACCACCACGTAGACCTTTGGGCCTTTCGTGGCCAGTACAGAAGTCACAATCAGTCAGTTAGCTGCCGACTGACAAAGCGATGTTTCTTTTGATGATGGCAATTATCATCTGAAAAAGAATTGCCCTTTAAGACCGGGGTGTTCAAAACCCGCATTAGTCGCCACGGATTGAAGAAGGGCCGGGGGGGGTACTGCCAGATCAAGCTGTGATGGACTGGTTTAGATACGGAGCCCCTTCAATGATTGCAGGCTTCGTTTGCGAGACAACTGTGGCTCTACTGCTGGTCGTTTCGTCGGGCGTTGAAGACCAGTATCTCAACACTGTCCAAAAGTGTAGTCGTTGTGGAGGCAATTTGAGAACGTTTCCGCGGCGAAAAGGTCAGTCGTCACACGTACTACTCCCGGGTTGCGACGGCCCTGTGTTATTGAGACCCCAGTTTGCGACTGGATCTGGGGCAAGTTGCCAGGTGTCGCGTCAGTACATGGTGGTGCGGAGGATCGTGGGGGCCGGCTGGGTGTACTAGATAAAACGTCAATAGAGCAGGAAAGGCTACAAAGCAGCGAAAATAGCAAAACGGGATGAATACGCCATATTACCCCAATGATTTAAAAGAAATGCAGGAAAAGACTGACGCGTAACTAGACTTTCTGCTGCTACACTACTGTGCACGGACTACCAACGTAAACAACGTACTACTGACCTGACATTCTCTTCAGGTGGTACCGGGACTGGAACAAAAGACAGGGTGTGGGTGCCAAAACCACTTAGAGAAACGTACTGCAAAAAAACACGGCTCATGATGCATTGTTCGCTGGGCACTGCGGAATCAAAAGAACATTAAAGAGAGGGTCGGTGATTCGGTTATTGCCGGTTTCACAAAGGAAGTTACGAAAGACTGACTGCCGCTCTATGGGACATCTGCCAAAAGACATCTTCAGAAAGGTCGCGTCCCATGTGCACCTTGGCACAAAATGCCTCTCAGTTCCGTGCCATGTCGAAAGGTAGCTATTTGATCGTGTTGACGCTAACCCACTGTCTGCTTCCGGGATATCGCATATCTTGACTTTGGTGGATACAGCACAAGGGTATCCAGTAGCGATTCCCACTGAAGAAAATTGATACAGTATCTGTCGCTGATGCTTACTTGCAATTTTTTTTCAGAGGGGTCTTCCCAGAACGAAATCTCTCGGATTGTGGAACGCAATTCAGTTCTGATCTCATGAGAGAAATTTACAGACTGTGGCATTCCGCTTCCAGGCAACACCCATAGCTTCCCCAATCGAATGGCAGGTTGAACGTTCAATGGAGACGGTTAAGTCCATGTTGTGAAGGTTGCAAGGCAAGAGACCCAGGAATGGATCGTTGTCGTAACCGGCTTTGCTTTTTGCAGACAGGGAAATGCCGAACGAAACGCTGGATTCTCACTTTTGACTTCTTTTTGACACTCACCAAGGGGACCTTTGGAGCTATGATGACACAATGGAGGATAGGACGGACATACCTGACAGTAAAACTTTTACCAATACTTTAGAACTCCCATAATCGTTTGAAGGTTGCTGTTAGCTTTCTCAACAGTCAGCTGATAGGAAAACAGATGTTACAAGGTCTTGCAGACAGAAAAGCATAGGCACTTAGACTTCCGTTAGTGAGGATAAAGTCCTGGTATTACTCACTGATGATCTTTACACCAGCGTGTTTTGGGAAGGGTCCTTTTCAGGTGTCGAAAATACTGCTCAAGTAATGATAAAATCAAAATGGCAAACACTGAGTAGTATTTCATGTGAACATGTTGAAGAAGTACTTAACGGACTAATGTGGCCAGCAACCTTCGTTAGTGGATTATGCCTATGTCTAAACTGATGTCAACATGACAGACATTATCAGTGATGAATTTGTACCCAATGTAAAAACGTACAAGACAGATCAAAGGTAATGATAACAGCAAATGTCTAGTAGTGTTAACAACTACCAGTGCAGATGTGTTTGTTAACCCCGTCCTAGTCTGTCATCAAAGTGAAACCTATGAGGATGTGGTTCTTCGAATGATTGTCTACACGCAAACAGAACAGCTCAAAGCCATTTTGAAAGACTTTCAGATGTGTTGTCAGATACCCCAGTAAGTAACTGGTATTGAAACCCCATAGTATCAGTTAACTTCTAAATACCAGTGCGAACCAACCATAACCCCCCTCCGATTGCCCATTTGCAAAATAAGGAGGGGTGGAGAAGAAATCAATGTAAGGCTGGTTTAAAGGTGTAAGCACGTCTACATCTCCGTACAGCTCACCAATTGTTTGGTGGACAAACTGATGAGCGGTGCTTCGGGCATCGATTACAGACAAGGGGAATAAGATCACGTGTTCGTTTGCCGAGCGACCCAATCCAACAGTGATGATCTTCCTGTGCAGCTCTCTGAAGGATCGATTTGTGAAAGTAGAGACTATCTAAAGGGTACTGGCAGAGTCCAATGCGAAGATGACAGGGAAAAAACAGCGTGGCAACACTCTTTTGTCTTTTTCCAGTGGACGAAAATGCCAGTTGGTGGGCAAAATGCCCCAGCGTCTGTCGCCAGAAGGTGGCACCCGGAAACATCCAGGAAATGGTGGTGCAGTCAGATGTTTTGATGACATTTTTGTTGGCTGCAAAGTCAGGAGTGACACTCCGTTCTAACTTACGAGCGTTGTTTTGCAGACTCAGAGGTTGTGGGTTGATCGGCAGAGACCATCAAAAATTCGTGCCGGTTTTCAAACTCTCGATTGTTGTGCACACTATTGCAGGGGAAAATTGAGGCCAGAGGGATAGAAAGTGAAAAGATTTTAATCCTTCACTAACCCACTACTAGAAACAAGAGCAGGTCTCTCTTCGGATGGTGCTTTACTATAGACGATATGTACCCCACTTTGCGTCCCTGACGGCCCTTTGACTGAACAGGACGAAAGGACGAAGAACCAAAGTATTGGTGTGTCGAATAAATGCCAGAAGGCTTTGGAGTGTGGTCAAACACCCCAACTCATTTCCTGTCTAATTGTTACCCGCCCCGAGCAGTAGACTTATTGTAAAACGGATGCCAGTTCTAATGTAGGACGGTACGGTGCAGATAAGTGCTTGGTTTCAGCCATCAATACCCAGTATGAATTCTCAAAGACACAGAGAAATACTCCACATTGAGAAAAACGTGCTTGCTATTGTTTGGGCAGTGTGAAGTTCGCCAGTTCTTGACTGGAAGAAAGTTTCAGTTACAGACGACCATAGGCCACTGACGTTTCTTTGAAATCGTCATAGACTAAGATTAGCAGGTGTAGAGGGCCTTTTGGCAAGTGCAGAATGCAATGGGTAGGGTTACCAGTGCCTGGAACTCAAATGTCATGGGCTTTGTGGGGTCACGTGCGTGAAGATTCATGGACAAAGGTAACTGGGGGTGTTTTACCCTCTCAGGGAATGACTAGTCCGGGTTTGGGTTGCTTTCTTAATGATTACGGTGGGATCACTTTTTGATCGTGCATGTAATCTACTGACGATTGAAATCAAGTGTATTTATGCAGATTTTTGCGAGTGAAAGTGACTATAGTTTTTTGCAAGCTAACCAACATCTTGAGGTGATGTAATACATACTATCGTTGAGAAACAATGGAAAAAAATCAATACGAGTAGGTTCGAACTTGCGGGTGACGTTGAATCTATATGTATGTTGGAGAGCAATTAACGCTTTAGAAATGTATATATACATGTTTGATTGTGCATGAGACTAACCATTTTTTCATTTGCATTGTCACAATGGGAAACATGGACTTGTCAATGGACTATAACATTAGATGTTGGGATAAAAAGAAAAAGAAATTAGTTTAAACAATGTGTAGTTGGTTACATTCTATGGAGAAACTTGTACTACTGTAATATCTCTTTTCATGAGGGTTTTGAAACAATGATGTGAGGACAAAATCAAGGAATATGTGCTGCACATCTTAATTATGAACACAATTTGTGCTTGGAATGTTTGAAAACCCTAATTGTTTTATGCCATTAATTTGTGAAATGTATCTGTGGATGTTGGTGAGCAATCAAGAATGTTTTTTGTAAGAAAGATTGAAAGTTTTGAAACATGCTTTTAGAGGGGATGCATGGTGATTGATTCCTATACGTTGAGTATGATTGTTGTGAATCATGTGTCGATGGTTACACATGTTGGAGATTCATGGCTGAAGATGTGTTTAAGTGTCAGTTGTATATCCTTTAAAAAAGTTTCTGGAGAAAATTTTTTCATCCCCAGATGGGGGGTGTCAGTGACGTAGCCTCACAGCAAGGCATGTGACGCTCCATCACATGTAGTTGTTGATATGAATCATTTCCTCCCCGTGCCACAATTAAAGGAAAATATTCATATGCTTTGTCCGAGTGTACGCCGTCCCCAAAATGTTGGAGTTTGACTCAGTCAAGAACGAATGGGGTCATGGGGTGAAAGTTGACCACTGATTAGAGTGTATCAAGGCTGTAAGGGTAAGGTGCTGGCCAGTGTTTTTGAACACTGATATGCACTCAATAGGAGAAGGGGGGAAAGAGTCAAGTTTTACCCTGCAGATGGCCTAGAGACTCGAACCTGTCAGACGGTGGTCCGCGTGCTGACCAGGCATTTCCAGGGAGTGATAGAATGGGGAAATGATACAGGGGGATAACTAAAGAATACGAAGGAAAAATTCATATGTTAATTGAAAGCAGGTTACTTACACGAACTTTTCGTGGTTTCAGCCCTTCACCCCTTCACCCTTAACCCCTTCGCCGTCACTCCTTCACCTTCAACCCCGTGAGTGGTTAAGATGCCATGGTGTGAGGAACTTACCGGTAGGTCTGCCCCAGCCAGGACCAACGCCAGGGAAGAGTTGAAGCTCTCTTTTCGCATAAGAGACTGAGGAAACGGCGGAAGAGAAACGAGACTCGTATCTCCAGGACAAGAATGCGAGGGGCTGTAGATTGTCTCAAGAAGAGACAGGATTGAGAAAGCAGGGGAGCGGTGTGCTGAGGCACAGGCAGTCCTTCAGTATGACGAGTTATGTATTCGCCTGGTCGATTTTTTTGGATAACGTACGTGAAGGCCATAGTTCTTTATAAGAAGCGGAACGAACTATTTATCCTCGATGTGTGGAGAGAGACTTGTGTGCAGATTTTATGTGGCTCGCGTGTGAGTAGATACTGGGTAAGTGTTGATTTGTCCTCTTCGAGGGAGGAGAAGATACATGTGTGCAGAGTTATTGTCGCGTCAGTGGAAGAGATCAGTTGTAAACATCTGGGTACAAGTGGTTGATGAGAATTTAGGAAAAGTTTGTTTTCCCGAAGGAGAGGGGTGAAGAAAAAACTTCGTAGTGGCGCCTTTTGGTGTTTGGAAAGAGTGCGTGTGCGTAGGAGTAATGCGTCATGAATGCGGTATGCCAAGAGTGTCAGTGTGACAGTGTGTTGTGGGGGGGTGGTGTGTGGTGGTGTGCGGTTGTGTGGGGGGGGTGGTGGAGATTACCGCGTGTGGATACGCTGAATTTTTTTAAAGGGAACATGAGATCAGCCAAACTATGTACGGTGAGCAGTCCAGCAAAGCAAGAGCAATCGAATGATGGTAAATGAGAGGAGTTTACCTCCCTTCCGACAAGCACAGCTGCTGGCAGCGCCTGAGAGAGCAAAACTCTTCAGCCTCATTACGGCTGGCTGTTTCTGCTGGACCTCAAAACGCTTCAAGCCTCATTCCTGCTTGGCGGTTTCTGCTGACTCAAAACGCTTCACCCATGACTGCGGCTTTTTCTGCGACCTCAAAACGCTTCAGCCGCATTACTGCGGCTGGTCGGCTGACCTCATAACGCTTCAGTCAGCCATCATTACGTGCGGCGTTTCTGCGCCTCAAAACCGCTTCAGCCGCATTTAACTGCTGGCTGTTTCAGCTGACCTCAAAAACGCTTCAGCCTCATTACTGCTGGCTGTTGCTGCTGCCTCAAAAAGCTTCAGCCTCATTAACTCTGGCTATTTCTGCGGACCTCAAACGCTTCAGCCTCATGAACGGCTGGCTGTTTTCTGCTGACCTCATAACGCTCCAGCCTCTGTTCTGCTGGCGGTTTCGCTGACCTCAAAACGCGTCACCTCATTTCTCTGGTTGTTTCTGCTGACCTCAAAAACGCTTCAGCCCTCATTACTGCGGGCGGGGTGGCTGTGACCTCTCAAAACGCCTGCAGCCTCAGTAACGGCTGGCGGGGTCGGCGACCAAAAAACGCTGCAGCCTCATTACTGCGGCTGTTTCGCTGACCTCAAAACGCTCAGCCTCGTTTTACGGCTGCTGTTCTGCTGTACTCAAACGCTTCAGACTCAATACTGCTGGCTGTTTCTGCTGACCTCAAAACGCTGCAGCCTCGTACGGTTTGCTGGTTCTCTGCTGGACCTCAAAACGCTTCAGCCTCGTTTACTGCTTGCTGTTTGTCTGCCTGGCTCAAAACGATTCAGCCCTCGTTTACTGCTGCTGTTTCTGCTGGCCTCAAAACGCTTCAGCCTCGTTAATGCGGGTGTTTCTGCTGGCCTCAATAACGCTTCAGCCGCGTGTCTGCTGATGTTTTCGGCTGACCTCAAACGCTTCTTCAGCCTCAATTACTGCGGCTTTCTGCGACCGCAAAACGCTTCAGTCCTCATTACTGCGGGCTGTTTCTGCTGACCTTAAAACGCTTCCCCTCATTACTGCTGCTGTTTCTGCTGACCTCCGCATCATGTTTTGCTTTGGAGATTCCTCCCTCAGGCGAGGCCCAATGACTCACTGATAAACTGCTCATGGTCGTATACTCTTACGGTATTTGCCACACACACACACACACACACACACAACTCCTCACACACACACACACAACCACACACATCACACACACGACACATACACACCACACACACACATACAACTCACACACCGAGACTCATAAGAGACTTGCACTCACAGATGCACTCACAACAACACAAAAGCACACACAACGCATCGCGCACGCGCACAACACACAAACACACACACACACACCAGCACACACACAACACAACACACACCACACTCACACACACGCACGCACGCACGCACGCACGCACACACCACACACACACACACTCACACACAACACACACATCACACACACACTTTCATTTACAAACAAGCGCACAGACACAGGCTTCCCCCTAACCACCAACATCCACTCCCGACACAACCCACTCACAGTCCACATACATTTACACACGCGCACGCGCGTGGGTGGGCATACACACCAAACATGTCGGCTTGCCTCTTCCCCAGCAGCTGTAGAGTAGGAGTTAGTATAGTGGGATGGAGGACGAGGTGGGAACTTCGTCGCCCTAAGAAAGCCAGGAGCCGACCAAGGCGAACCTTTCAGAGGCGTGGCCTAGAAAGGAATGTCGGGCCTGAGAGGAAGCATGGGCTCCAGACACGTGGAACAACAGTTCCCTCTGGCTGGCCGGCGCTCAGGGAAATCACCATTCTTTCCACTTGCCTATGGCTGTTTCTTTTAATCTTCTTCCTGTTCCTGTTCCTTCCTTGTCCACTGGACCAGCTACTGTTTAAGTTCCAAAACGGGGTCACGGCACGGGCTTCACGAAATAGAAAAATAGGTTGACACGTAGAACGATCATTAGCGAGATACATCAGTTAGCAATTTTCTCCCCTATCTGTTCCTACGGGAGCAAGAAATGTTAAGCTGTGTACGTGTGTGTGTGTGTGTGTGTTTAGTGGGTTGTGTGTGTGGAAGAGAGAGTGAGAGAAGAGAGAGAGAGAAGAGTAGTCGCCTGTGCTAATTGAGTCAACACACGCAGCTCATCGCCTCCCTTGTCACAGGACTGTCATCTCGTAGCACCCACCCATCACAGGGTTTTCCATGTGAAACCGTCAACGCCCCGTCTATCCATACCCCTCCCGGCATTGTGCATGTTCCTGGCATAATCATCATCCCACTTTAACCTCTAGTCCCTCCCACCAAAGCTCCCCGTACAGGGTTTGTCCATCCCTCCTCCGCCTTCACCTCCCTGTTCACTCCCTCCCCTTCACCGCCCTGTGTACATGGATAGATCTCTCCGTCCCTCCACCTCAGCTCCCTGATAAGCCTTGGATAGATCGCGCCCTCCTCTCCCTCCCTGTTACCTGGATAGATCTCTCCCTCCACCTGCACCCTCCCCTGTTACCTGTTTTAGATCCTCCCTCCGCCTCACCTCCCTGGTTACCTTGGATAGATCTCGCACCTCCACCTTCACCTCCCTGTTACCTTGGATCCGACTCCGCCTTCACCTCGCGGTTACCTTGGATGCTCTCCCCGCCACCTTCACCTCCCTGTTACCTTGGATCCTCCGCCACCTTCACCGCCCTGTTACCTGGATAGATCTCTCCCGCCCCGCCTTCACCTCCTGTTACCTTGGATAGATCTCCTCCCGCCACCGTCCCTCCCTGTTACCTTGGGATAGATCTCGCCTCCACCTTCACCTCCCTGTGCCCTTGGATAGATCTCTCCCCTCCGCCTTCACCGCCCGTTTACCTTGTTTTAGAAGCTCTCCCTCCTCCGTCACCTCCCTGTACCGTTGGAGAGCTCTCCCCTCCACCTTCCACCTCCCGTTGACCGTGGTTAGATCGCGCCCTCCGCCGTCACCTCCCTGTTACCTTGTTTTATATCTCTCCCTCCAGCTTCACCTTCCCTGGTACCTTGGAGAGGCCGCGCGCCCGCCACCTTCACCTCCCTGTTACCTTGGATTGATCCTCCCCTCCACCTTCACCTCCTGTTCCTTGTTTTAGAGTCTCTCCCTCCGCCCTCCGCCTTCACCTCCCTGTTACCTTGGATCTCTACTCCGCCTTCACCGCTCTGTGACCTTGATCTCTCCCTCCCAGAGACCTGCACCTCTCTGTTACCTGGAGCTCTACCTCCGCCTTCACCTCCCTGGTTACCTTTGGATAGATCTCTCCTCCCTCCACCTCACCTCCCTGTTACCTTGGATCTCTCCCTCCGCCTGTAACCTCCCTGTTACCTGGGCTAGAGCTCTCCCGCAGCTGCACCTCCCTGTTTACCTTGGCTAGATCTCTCCCTCCACCTTCACTCTCCCTCTGTTACCTTGGATAGATATCGCCCTCCACAGTCACCTCCCTGTTACTTGGCGAGATCTCTCCCGCCACCTGCACCGCCCTGTTACCTTGGATAGAACTCGTCCTCCACCTTCACCTCCCTGTTACATTGTTAGATCTCTCCCTCCACCTTCACCCCCTGTTACGCGGGGGAGATCTCCTCCCGCTTAACCGCCTGTTACCTTGGATAGATCTCTCCCTCCACCTTCACCGCCCTGGTACCTTGTTTTAGATCGCGACCAGCCACCTCACCTCCCTGTTAACCGTTGGATAGATCTCTCCCGCCACCTTCACCGCCCGGTTACCGTTGGATAGATTCGCTCCGCTCCGCTGCACCACCCTGTTTTCCTTGGATCTCTCCCTCCACTCTTCACCTCCCTGTAACCTTGGATAATCTCTCCCTCCGCCTT